>OY882874.1:46967937-47188527 GCA_963693515.1 Pipistrellus nathusii | reverse complement strand
ATCAGCTTCTGCTGCCCTGGGGGGGGGGGCGGGAGTCAGCCCCGCAGGCCTGGCACCCACGCGGGCACCCTGAGGCAGCGGCGCGTTACCCGACGGGCCAGCAGGTGGCGCCAGCACTCGCCACCAGGAGGGGAAACACCAGGGAGCGAGCCCCCTCTCTTCCCGGCAGCCTCAGGGGCCGGGGTGGGCCCTGGAGCCAGGCCCGGCCATCCGCCCTCCAGCCCCGACCAGGGTGGGATGGCTGGGTGAGCCTGAGGGCAGCAGGGGAGACAGGGGGACAGGAGCACCCGACGGCAGAGATCGGTCACCACGAGGACCGCGGCAGCCACCTGGCCACGCGGGCGCGTCCTCGGGGGAGCGAGTACTGAGGAGCCAGAGCCGCCTCGCCCCTGGATGGAGCCGTGCCTGAGCCAGGCCTTCAGCACTTCGGGGTGATGTGAGCAAACACATTGCTCCTGTGATCTGTAGCCAAGATGATCTAAACTGCTGCGGTAACCTTTACAAACGTCCAAACCAGCCCGGCCGGCTGGCTCAGGGGTTGAGCGTCGACCTAGGAACCAGGAGGTCAGGGTTTGATTCCTAGTCAGGGCACAGGCCTGGGTTTCCTGCTCGGTCCCCAGTCGGGGGCGTGCCTGAGGCAGCTGATCCATGATGCTTTCTCAGCGTTATTTCTATCTCCCTCTCCCTCCCTCTCTGAAACCAATTAAAAAATCTTTTTTTTTTAAAAAAAGAAACTGGTTTGGCTCAGTGGATAGAGCGTCGGTCTGCGGACTGAAGGGTCCCAGGTTCGATTCCGGTCAAGGGCATGTTCCTTGGTTGCGGGCACATCCCCGGTAGGGGGTGTGCAGGAGGCAGCTGGTGGATGTTTCTCTTTCATTGACGTTTCTGGCTCTCTATCCCTCTCCCTTCCTCTCTGTAAAAAAAATCAATAAAATATATAAAAAGAAAAAAGAAATATTGCCGAAGCCAGTTTGGCTCAGTGGATAGAGCGTCAGCCTGTGGACTGAAAGGTCCCGGGTTCGATTCCGGTCAAGGGCATGTACCTTGGTTGCAGACACATCCCCAGTGGGGGGCGTGCAAAAGGCAGCTGATCGATGATTCTCTCTCGTCGATGTTTCTAGCTCTCTATCCCTCTCCCTTCCTCTCTGTAAAAAATCAATAAAATATATTTTAAAAAAGAAATATTAAAACAGCGTCCTGTGTGCATGCCCAGCGTCTCGGCTGTTGGCAGTGTGACAGGCAGCTGTGCGAGGGCCGCTCCCGGGTCTGTAAGTGGAGGTGGCCGCCCCCCCCCGCCCTCCCCCTTCCCCGCCCCACACGGGCTCTGTCCTGCCTCCGGGCCGGGCCCACCCGTCGGTGCCCGCCTGCCCTCGCTCAGCACCGGCGTGTCACACAGGAAGCGGCTCTGCGGCCGCCGTGGCTCCCCGCGGCTCCTCGCCCACGGCGGCGTTTCTAAGATGCCAGCAGGGCCTCCGCCCGCCGTCCAAACACTCAGGGCTCCTCGGCGGCACCGGCCCCAAATTCCTCCGACGGGCCCTGTGCCCTCCACACCCCGTGCCAGGCACCTCCCGCGTCCTCACGTGCCCCCACACGGCCTGGACCGGGGCACTCCCACCCACCCTTCAGAGCCCAGAGGGACCATCTGGCAGCCCCCCTGACCCGCGCCATCCTGGCCCCCCGGGGGGCACGCCCTGCACCCCCACCACAGGCCCGTGGACCCGTCAGGTTCGCTCACAGACGGGGACACCGAGGCACGGGCGGGCAAGCCCTTCCTGGCAGTAAGGGTGCAGTGAGCGGGGCCCGGGGCCGGGCAGGCAGCAGTTCCCTGTGCTCCCGGGTCTGCCTGCCGCTGCGCCCTGGCCCAGCCTGGCGGGGGGTTCAGTGTCGGGGTCGGGGGAACGGGGGACGGGCACCAGGGAATTTGATGTCACGGCCACAGCTGAGTTTGGCCTGACTCGGCAGCACAGCAGCTGTCTTCGGGGGGCCGGGGAACGGGAAGCCGTGTCCTGGGTCGGGGGGGAGGGGGATGGGGGTGAGGAGTGAGAATTGGGGGGACCTGGAAGTCAGCCCAGGTGCAGGCTCCAGACTGTCTGGGAGACTCTCCACCAGGGGGCGCTCACCGCACTCACTGGCTGCAGAGCATGGCTGGGCACTCGCATTTTTTAACATATGTTGTATTGGTTTCAGAGAGGGAGGGAGAGGGAGACAGAGAAAGAAACAACACCAATGAGATAGAATCATCGATCGGCTGCCTCCTGTACGCCCCCGGCTGGGATATAAGCCCGCAACCCGGGCCTGTGCCCTTAACCAGATGGAGCCGGGCCCCTTCAGTCCGCGGGCCGACGTGCTGAGCCACACCGGCCAGAGCACGCGTGTTTTTCAAACAGAATCCGGGTGTGTTCTCACACATTCCAGTTCATCCCAGGCGGCGGCACGCAGCCCTGCTGGCGTGGCTCAGTGGGCAGAGCGTTGGCCTGCGGACCGAAGGGTCCTGGATTCAGATCCGGTCCAGGGCGCGTACCTGCCTTGGTTGCAGGCTCCTCCCCGGCCGGGCCCTGCGTGGGGCGTGTGCAGGGGCAGCCAATACTGTCCTTTCTCACATCGGTGTTCCCTCTGCCGTTCCCTCTCACGCTCTCTAAAAGCCAGTGGGAGCAGCCCTGGGGGAGGCCTGCGACGTGGGCGGAGCCACAGCGGGCTGTGTGGCTCAGTGGCTGGAGCGCCTCCTCCCCTCCCCCGCCGCCCCAGCGAGGGTGCGTGAGCCCTGGCTGCGGGAGCCCGCCCCGGGCTTTACGCCCAGGCCTCGCTACCAACTGGCCGGGCACCTGTGTCCCAGAGGGAGGGCAGCTGTCCTGACGGGCGCCCAGCCCCTCGGTGCCCAGCTGGCGTGGTCCCTCTGCCCGCAGGCACCTGCCCCTCGGCACAGCTCACCGTCCCTGCTGCCCTGTCCAGGGGCAGCTCCTGGCGGTGCCCACCGCCCCCGAGCCCCGGTGACACCGGCCCCGCCTCCCGGCCACGGTGCCCTCTCCTCGCGGCTTCTCCAGAGGCAGCCTGGGAGAAAGACGGTGTGTGTGTGAGTGTGTGAGTGTGTGAGTGTGTGAGTGAGTGTGTGTGAGTGTGTGTGTGTGTGTGTGTGTGTGTGAGTGTGAGTGTGAGTGTGAGTGTGTGAGTGTGTGTGAGTGTGAGTGTGTGTGTGAGTGTGTGTGTGTGTGTGTGTGTGTGTGAGTGTGAGTGTGTGAGTGTGTGAGTGTGTGTGAGTGTGAGTGTGAGTGTGTGTGTGAGTGTGAGTGTGAGTGTGAGTGAGTGTGAGTGTGTGTGAGTGTGAGTGTGTGTGTGAGTGTGAGTGTGAGTGTGAGTGTGTGTGTGAGTGTGAGTGTGAGTGTGAGTGAGTGTGAGTGTGAGTGTGAGTGTGAGTGTGTGAGTGAGTGTGAGTGTGTGAGTGAGTGTGTGAGTGTGAGTGTGAGTGTGAGTGAGTGTGTGAGTGTGTGAGTGTGAGTGTGTGTGAGTGTGTGAGTGAGTGTGAGTGTGTGAGTGAGTGTGTGAGTGTGAGTGTGAGTGAGTGAGTGAGTGTGAGTGTGAGTGAGTGTGTGTGAGTGTCAGTGTGTGTGTCAGTGTGAGTGAGTGTGTGAGTGTGTGTGAGTGTGTGTGTGTGAGTGTGAGTGTGAGTGAGTGAGTGTGAGTGAGTGTGTGTGAGTGTGAGTGAGTGTGTGTGAGTGTGAGTGAGTGTGTGTGTGAGTGTGAGTGAGTGTGTGTGAGTGTGAATGTGAGTGAGTGAGTGAGTGTGAGTGTGTGTGAGTGTGAGTGAGTGTGTGTGAGTGAGTGAGTGTGTGTGTGTGTGAGTGAGTGAGTGTGAGTGTGTGTGTGTGAGTGAGTGAGTGAGTGTGAGTGTGAGTGAGTGTGTGTGAGTGAGTGTGAGTGTGAGTGTGAGTGTGTGAGTGAGTGTGTGAGTGTGAGTGTGAGTGAGTGTGTGAGTGAGTGTGAGTGTGAGTGAGTGTGTGTGAGTGTGAGTGTGAGTTTGAGTGTGAGTGAGTGTGAGTGAGTGTGTGTGAGTGTGAGTGAGTGTGTGTGCAGTGTGCCCGGGCCGTGAGGCATAGCCGCCCTCCCGCAGGCCCCGCCCGGCGTCCCGGACTCACCGACGGTGAGGGCCTCGAACAGGCGCCCGATGAGGCCGGCGTCCGTCACGATGCCGGACTCTTGCACGCGCTGCACGAAGTCGGCCAGCGGCAGGTGCCGGCTGGGCAGCTCGAAGTGCTTCACGCGCTCCTCGGCCCTGGGGGCCTCGCCCGGCTTGTCCAGCAGGCGGCTGACCAGCGTGCGCAGCGCGGGCGTGCGCTCGGCCTGGGCGCGCTCGGGGCCCGGCAGCGCCTGCACGGCGGCGCGCACCAGCTCGGCGGGGAACACGCTGAGGTCGGTCCTGTAGAGGCTCTGGAAGTCCAGCAGCGCGTCCAGCCGCTGGCCCTGTGCCAGGCGCACCAGCCCGCGCAGGTACAGGTAGCGCGCCCGCAGCACCGCGTGCTCGGGGCCCACGCAGCCCATGGCCTTGGTCAGCAGGGCCGCGCAGTCCGCGTAGTAGGCCTGCACGCACTGCCGCACGCGCGGGAAGTGCACCTCGGGGATCTTGAACGTGTACGTGGGCCTGGGGCTCCGGTCCGGAGCTGGAGGGGAGCGGGGGGCGGACGGTCACCGGACCCGCAGACACCCAGGCCCACCCCGGGTCCCAGAACATCCGCCTCCTGGGGCGCAGGCGGCACAGAGCAAGGACCCGGGCTGCCCGGCCGCGCGGCTCAGGGGCTGAGCGTCGGCCTAGGAACCAGGAGGTCAGGGTTCGATTCCCCGTCAGGGCACAGGCCCGCATGCAGGCTCGGTCCCCCGTGCGGGGCGTGCGGGAGGCAGCTGATCGACGATTCTCTCTCATCGTGGAGGATTCTCTCTCTCCCCCTTTCTCCTTGAAATAATAGCCCTGACCGGTGTGGCTCAGTGGATGGAGTGTTGACCTGTGGACTGCGGGGTCCCAGGTTTGATTCCGGTCGAGGGCATGGACCTTGGTTGCGGGCACATCCCCGGTGGGGGGTGTGCGGGAGGCAGCTGATAGGTGTTTCTCTCTCATCGATGTTTCTAGGTCTTTCTCCCTCTCCCTTCCTCTCTGTGAAAAATCAATAATATATATGTGTATATATGTATGTATGTATATATGTATATATATATATTTTTTTTTAACGTAAACATGAGAAAAGCACGTGAACACGCCTGGCCTGCAGCACGAGGCCGCGCAGCTCACCGGGGCCGGGGCAGCCGCAGTCCTCCGCCTCCACCTTGCGCAGCGAGGCGTTCCGGGGCGGTGGCTCGGGGCCGGCGATGTCCTGCAGGTTGGGCATGCTGACCACCATGCGCCGGCGGGCCGCGCGCCCGGGTGACGGCTTGTGAGGCGCCTTCTTCTCGACGGTCAGTCTCCGAGGGCTCAGGATCCCGTTCGCTCTGAAAGAAGCAATGTTTTACAGACGCAAAAACTGCGCCGGGTGGCTCAGTGGGTAGAGCGCCAGCCTGCAGACTGACGGGCCTTGGGTTCGATTCCAGTCAAGGGCACACGTCCTGATTGCAGGCTCCCTGACCGGGCCGGGTGGGGAGCATGTGGGAGGCAACCAAGCCATGTCTCTCTCGCCACTCTCTGAAAATCAAAGGGAAACTATCTGGGTGAGGACTCACACGCGGCGAGTGTGAGCGAGCCTCGGCTCCCAGGGTGTGGCGGGTGTCCGTCCTCGCGCCGAGGGGAGGCTGGCGGGCAGTGGAGGCGGGAGAGGCCCAGGAAGGGTGGGGGAGAGCCAGAAGGAAGGGGGGAGGGAACGGCCTGCACACAGACCGGAGGGGGGGGCAGACACGGGGGAGGGGGTGCTGGTAATACTCGGAGAGGAGCCGGCCACGCAGGGGTGAGTTACGTGGACCCTGCGGCCAATCCACCATCTCCTGGACCGTTACACCGCATGAGGCCGGTGCCCGGCGCCCTCCCCGTTCCCCCGCCTCCCGCACACCTGTCCTCCTCCGGCTGCGTGCTGAGCTCCATCTCAGCGAAGGCGTCCATCCTCCGGCTGAGCCGGGCTTTAAGGAAGGAGTGAAACATGTAGGTGTCCAGGACCTGAGGGGTCAGACCGCAGGTGACCCGCCGCACGCCCGTCTCCCTGTGCCCTCCCCCGGCCACCGGCCTCCCACGGCTCCCGGCACAGGCTCCGGCACAGGCTCCGGCACAGGCTCCCGGCACATGCTGCCAGCACAGGCTCCGGGCTCCGGCTCCTGGCACAGGCTCCCAGCACAGGCTCTGGGCACAGGCTCCCGGCACAGGCTCCCGGCACAGGCTCCGGGCACAGGCTCCGGGCACAGGCTCCGGGCACAGGCTCCGGGCACAGGCTCCGGGCACAGGTGGGACCTCACCCAGTGCACCCCCAGGCACCTACGTGGCCCCAGGGACCTGGGGGCGGGAGGGGGAGGCTGGGAGGATGGGAGGATGGGAAGGCCTCCAGCCAGACCGAGGAGGGTCACCCAGGCCGGCACCCTCGGCCCGGCCAGCATGGCTCAGTGGTTGAGCGATGACCTATGAACCAGGAGGTCACAGTTCGACTCCTGGGTGGGCACAGTCCTGGGCGGCGGGCTCGATCCCCAGTTGGGGCATGGAGGAGGCAGCCGACCAGTGATTCTCTCTCGTCGTTGATATTTCTCTCCCTCCCTCTCTACCTTCCTCTCTGAGGTCAATAAAAAATATTGCAAACAATAATTTTAAAACCCAACACACTCAGCACTGAAAATGGGTGCGCTTTGGTCAGTCGCACCCCGAGGCCGGCGGTGAGCACGGGACAGCGTCCCGGGACGCCCTGTGGAGGGTGAGCCGCGGGAACAGTGTCGGGAACAGTGTCGGGGCGCCCGGGTCGGGGGGAACCGCGGGAACAGTGTCGGGAACAGTGTCGGGGCGCCCGGGTCGGGGGGAGCCGCGGGAACAGTCGGGGCGCCCGTGGCGGGGGAGCAGGTGCGGGGCCGTGGGAACAGGGTCGGGGCGCCCTGGGTCGGGGGGAGCCGCGGGAACAGTCGGGGCGCCCGTGGCGGGGGAGCAGGTGCGGGCGCGGGGCCGCCCAGGGGCTGATGGGACGTCTCCTTCGGAACAGGGGCCCGGCCTCACCTGCCGGTAGAAGCGCTGGTCGCCGGGGGCGCGGGTCTTGAGGAACTCCTCACTGTTGAACACGCGGTGCTCGTAGTTGAGGTGGCTCCTCACCTCCCTGCGGGCACGCGCCGTCAGGAGGGTCGGCAGGGCGGCCTCCTGGCCCGGGACGCGGTTTGCTCCCTGCACCCGGGCAGCCCGGCCCGGCCGCACGGAGGGGACGGCCGTGCAGCGCCATCGTGCTCACGCAGAAGCGGCTGGCGCAGGGCTGAGCACCGGCTCTGAGCCAGGAGGTCGGGCTCGGGTCCCGGTCAGGGCACAGGCCTGGTTGCAGGCTCGGTCCCCAGGGCGGGGCGTGCAGGAGGCAGCCGCTGGATGATTCTCTCTCGTTCGTTCGTTCGTTATTGATGTTTCTCTCTCTCCCTCTCCCTTCCTCTCCGGAATCAATACAGACATATTTTAAGGAGAAAATAAATTTAAAGGGCAGAGTTCGGGTGGTGAGCTCGAGGGCAGGCTCTGCTCTGAACCCGGGGAGGGTGCCCCCCGCCCCCGTGCCGGGAGGCGGTACCTGAAGATGCTGACGAGCAGCTGCAGGGCGAGCTGCTGGATCTGCCCGTTGAGCCTCCGCTGCCAGGCCCACCGGCGGGCACGGCCCTCGTTCACGTCGGTGCTGGCGCCCAGGTGGGCGAGGTCCAGGTCGTAGTGCAGCTGGAGGCTCTGGACCCTGGAGGGCAGGGGCGTGTCACCTGTGCTCCGCTGGGCGGGGGAGGCTCCAGGAGGCCGGGGCTCAGGCTCCCAATAGCCGGGGCGGGGAACACGATACACACACATCCCCATACGGTAGTCCCCGCCCCCAGCCAGCCACTCTGTGCAGAACCCAGGGCCTGGCTGCCTGCCCCACGTGCTGGGCCAGGAATCATTCCGTTCCCCGTGCTCTGCCAGCAAGGACACACTCCCCCCCGCAGGACAGCCAGGCCTCCAGCCCAGGCCTGACCGCACGCCTGCCCGGCATGCTCAGAGGCACCAAACCTCCTGTGTCACTTCCTGGCCCGGACTCGGCCTGAGTCCCCAAGGACAGGTGGAGGGAGGGATGGATGGACAGGTGGGTGGAGGGAGGGATGGATGGACAGGTGGGTGGAGGGATTGATTGACAGGTGGGTGGAGGGATTGATTGACAGGTGGGTAGAGGGATGGAGGGATGGATGGAGGGGTGGATGGATGGATGGATGGACAGAAGGATGGAAGGGTGATGGACAGGTGGGTGGAGGGATGGATTGACAGGTGGATGGATGGAGGGATGGAGGGATGGATGAAGGGATAGATGGACAGGTGGATGGAGGGGTGATGGACAGAAGGAACTGCAAAGGTCACGGACACAGGTTCCTGGGCAAGAAGAGGTACGATTGTGGGAGCCATGACCATCCCCAGATTCCTCAGGCCATGACTGATACGTGGGGTAGATCAGAATAAAGACAAATGACTTTCATTTTTAAAAACTCACAAATAACTTCAAACTATAAACACGTGACCTATCTATAATAATAAAAGCGTAATCGCCGAGCGGCCGAGCAGCCTAACGGCGGAGGACCGTCTGGACGCCCTTCTGGCCGAACCGGGGTGTGAGGCCTGCTCCTGCAGGAGCGCCCCGCCCGGCCTCCGTCTGTCAGCCTCAGGCCGAGAGGAACTCCCGCGCCAGGGAGAGCCCCCGTTACCTCTGGACGAAGGTCTGCGCCGCCAGCAGGGGCAGGTCGGGGACCTCGCAGCCCGAGCAGGTGACGCTGCCGCTGTCGATGTTGATCAGAACCAGCCCCTCAGCCTCCTGTGGAGGGCGGAGGCCGCGGTGAGAGCCCGCCTGTGGCTTTGAGAGCGCGGACGCCCGCGCACACGGAGGCAGCGTCCTCCCCCACCACCCGCTCAGCCCGGCCGGCGGGCGCAGGGGCTGAGCATCCACCCAGGAACCAGGAGTCAGTGTTCGATTCCCGGTCAGGGCACAGGCCCGGGTTGCGGGCTCGATCCCCAGTGTGGGGCGGGCAGGAGGCAGCCCGTCCATGATTCTCTCATCACTGGTGTTTCTCTCTCTCCCTCTCCCTCTCCCTTCCTCTCTGACATCAACAAAAATGTCCATTTTTAAAAATGCCCCGGCCTCCTGTGGACAGAGCCTCCTGGGATCTGGGCCAAAAGGGGGTCACACCGCGGCTTCCCCTGCCCGGGTTCAAGCCCTGCAGTGCTACTCTGAGGAGCCTGGAGAGAACATTCCAGAACTCCAGCGAAGCAGCACCAACATTCCACGCCCGGCGTGTCCCTCCGGCCACTCCGCCAACGCGTTCAAGAGCCCGGCCTGGGCAGGGCCCGCCTCGGGGACCACACACACGGGGTTTTTAAAATACGGGCTCGGCTCCTTGTGAAGTCTTATCTGCGACAGAACACACACCGACCGCCCCCCCCCCCCCAGGCCTAGAGCCAGCAGCCCGGAATGTGCCAGACCCAGCGCCCCGCCCGGCGCCTGACCTTGCTGACTTCCTGGAAGTGGCGGAGGTGGCAGCCCATGAGGAAGGCGGTGGGCGCCATGAGGAAGTCCAGCATCTGGCCCGGCAGGATGGGCACCAGCGTGTGCTGCCAGCGCAGCGGGTGCAGGTAGGCCAGGAAGCACTCGGCCACCAGCGGCAGCAGCGCCCAGCTCGCCGAGAAGAAGACCAGCCGCTGCTCCGTCAGCAGGCACGTCAGGATCTGCGGGGACAGAGGCCGCAGGCATGCTCCGCCCGCACCGCGCCGGGACGCCCTGGCCCCCACAGAGCCCGAGCCCCGGGTGCAGTTCTGCCTGGGTTTCCTGCTCCGTTGCCAAAAACAGAAGCCACCTGGACGCGCCCCCCCACTCCCCCCCCCCCCAAAAAAAAGTTGCAATTTGTAAACAGTGTGCACAGGAGTGAACGCTAAACCTTTTTACACAAAAACATTAACATTCACCGGCCGGGTGTGGCTCCGCGGCTGAGCACGGACCCAGGAACCAAGGGGTCGCCGGTTGGATTCCCAATCAGGGCCCGGGCCCGGGTTGCAGGCTCCATCCCCAAGAGAGGACATGCAGAAGGCAGCGAGTCAATGATTCTCTCTCATCACTGATGTTTCCATCTCTCTCTTCCTCTCCCTTCCTCTCTGACATCAATAAAAATGTATTTTTTAAAAATGTGAACATTCTGAGCCCTGGCCAGTGTGCTCAGTAGTTAGAGTGTCAGTCTGACCACCAAAGGGTTGTGGGTCCCCTCCTGGGCAAGGGCACGTACCTGGGCTGCAGCCCCCACGCCGGCCCCGGGCAGGGCCAGTGCGGGAGGTAGCCAGTCAGTGTGTCTCTCTCACAGGGATGTTTCTCTCTCCTCCCCTCCCCTCTCCCTTCCACTCCCGCTAAAAGAGGAAATGAGCACGGGAGGACATTCCTTGTGCTGTGGAAGGCGGACGGCAGGCGCCCCAGTGTGTGTGGGGGGGGGGGGGGGCGCACCTGCAGCACCTTCTCGGGCCGGAAGCACAGCAGCGGCAGGTGCAGGTCCAGGTCGATGACCGGGCTCTCGGGGTCGGCGCGCGAGGGGAACACCACCTGCAGCGGCTTCATGGTGAACACCTGCAGGACGTGTCCGTGTGAGCACCGAGCGGACGCCCCAGCCCACGGTGTGGCTCAGAGAGCGAGGGTTCCACAGTCCGTGGTGAGGCCGAGCGCCCGGCGGAGGGGGACGCCCCAGCCCACGGTGTGGGCCAGAGAGCGAGGGTTCCACAGTCCCTGCGCGCTTCTGGCGCTTACTGGACGGGCCTGTGTTCTGGGTGCGGCTTTGTTCTTTAAAAAGGAAGCTTCGCGTGGCTCCATCGGCCTGAAAACCGCCGAGTCAATCAGGTTGCATCACAGGCAGCCTGAGCTGTTACTCAACAAAGGCAGAGTGTGGTCTGCCCGTCCCGAGCCCTCCCCCTGTACCCTGACATCCGCCCGTCGTGAGACAGCCAAAAACAGCAGGGCGGTCCACGGAACCCAGTTTGGGAAATGGTTGTTCATTAACTAAATAAGTGTGTATATATATATATATATATATATATAATTAATCACAGCAGACAGGAGAAAGCATTAACTAGTTACATATATTGCCTGCTTTTCTAGAGAAACAAGGGGGGAATTTATAATTTAAGTAAATGCTGCGTGGTTTCTGCAAAGGGAATAAGGACCTAGCGCAGTGGTCGGCAAACGGCGGCTCGCGAACCACATGCGGCTCTTTGGCCCCTTGAGTGTGGCTCTCCCACAAAATACCACGGCCTGGGCGAGTCTATGTCGAAGAAATGGTGTTAGATGGAGTTTAAGTTAAAAAAAAAAAAAATGTGGCTTGCCGAAACCGGTTTGGCTCAGTGGTAGAGCGTCGGTCTGCGGACTGAAAGGTCCCAGGTTCGATTCTGGTCAAGGGCATGTACATTGGTTGCGGGCACATCCCCGGTAGGGGGTGTGCAAGAGGCAACTGGTCAATGTTTCTCTCTCATTGATGTTTCTAGCTCTCTCCCTTCCTCCTCTCTGTAAAATATCAATAAAATATATTTAAAAAAAAACACAATGTGGCTCTCCAGAGAAATTTCAGTCGTTGTGCTGTTGGTATTTGGCTCTGTGGACTGAGGAGTTTGCCGACCACGGCCCTAGGGGATTAATGCCTCAAGGGGCCGGTTACCAGCTCCACAGCCACTTACGGGGAGCCAATCAGCGGAACCCGGGGCCTACCTCCTGGCACAAGAACAGAGCGTCATTGCCAAGAGCGTTTAGAAAAGGAATTTCTACTTCTGGTTCTTTTGACCTTTAGGGACGGCATGTAAAAGGCTTGTCAGGGACTTGAGAACCTTAAGACATTTTTAGGGGAAACACCGTTTCCGCTGGCAGAGTCACGCGGGCGACCATTACCAAGTGCAGCGGCCCCGGCGGGGGGCTGGGGATCAGAGAGAGCTTCGCAGCAAAGTCTTTGATGTGATTCTCAACTTCGAAATCCTTACAGAGCTTCAGGTGCGTCAGCAAACTGGAATTGAAAAAGAATCAGTCAGCCCTAGCTTCGGATGGAAGGGTCCCAGGTTCTGGCCAAGGGCAGATGCCCGGGTTGTAGGCTCCATCCCCAGTAGGGGGCGTGCAGGAGGCAGCGATCCATGATTCTCCCTCCTCATGGACATCTCTCTCTCTCTCCTTCTCCCTTCCTCTCTGAAATCAATAAAAATGTATTTTAAAAAAATAAATGAAAATGAAATGCAAACAAAATTCAGAACTGACAGCAGTCGCTGACTCTCAGCTAGCCAGGGAAATCGTTTTTCCCGATTCACATCCCTTTCTTTTTTTTTTTTTTAATATATTTTATTGATTTTGTACAGAGAGGAAGTGAGAGAGATAGAGAGTTAGAAACATCGATGAGAGAGAGTCATCGATCAGCTGCCTCTTGCACACCCCCCACTGGGGATATGCCCGCAACTAAGGTACATGCCCTTGACCAGAATCGAACCCGGGTCCCTTCAGTCCCCAAGCCGACGCTCTTTCCATTGAGCCAAACCGGTCTCGGCGTCACATCCCTTTCTTAAAACCCAGGGGAAACCCTCCATCTTAATTATAATACTTCCACTGTTTGCCCTCCCTGGCCCTGGATCCCTCCTCTCCCCTCCCTGCCCCTCTGTCCCTCCCTCCCTCCCTGGCCCTGGATCCCTCCCCTCCCCTCCCTGCCCCTCTGTCCCTCCCTCCCTGGCCCCAGGTCAGCATCGCCCACGGTCCCAGGTCGGGGTTTAGGACGTGGCGGCGGCTCACCAGGACAGGCAGTCCCTGAGGGCGTTGTAGTAAGGGAACCGTGAGATCACGCACACGGCGAAGGGCACGAAGCCGCCGCCCGCGCTCAGCCGGGACGCCTCCCGGTGGGGCTGGCCGCTGTAGAAGCAGTGCTCGTCCTGGGAGAGAGCGGAGGGACGTCACCCCCGCCTGCCCTCCCGTGTGCGTCCTCCTCAGCCCGTCTCCCCCGCCTGGCCTCCCGTGTGCGTCCACCCCAGCCCCCGCCTCCTCCGCCTGGCCTCCCGTGTGCGTCCACCTCAGCCCACCTCCGCCCGCCTGGCCTCCCGTGTGCGTCCACCTCAGCCCGCCTCCCCCCGCCTGGCCTCCCGTGTGCGTCCACCTCAGCCCGCCTCCCCCCGCCTGGCCTCCCGTGTGCGTCCACCTCAGCCCACCTCCCCCCGCCTGGCCTCCCGTGTGCGTCCACCTCAGCCCACCTCCGCCCGCCTGGCCTCCCGTGTGCGTCCACCTCAGCCCACCTCCCCCCGCCTGCCCTCCCGTGTGCGTCCTCCTCAGCCCGTCTCCCCCGCCTGGCCTCCCGTGTGCGTCCACCTCAGCCCGTCTCCCCCGCCTGGCCTCCCGTGTGCGTCCACCTCAGCCCACCTCCCCCCGCCTGGCCTCCCGTGTGCGTCCACCCCAGCCAGTCTCCCCCGCCTGGCCTCCCGTGTGCGTCCTCCTCAGCCCGTCTCCCCCCGCCTGGCCTCCGGGCAGACAGACTACAGGGCCGGACCCAGTCCCCCTCCCGCACCCCATTTCACCGCCAGGTCCAGCGAGGACCAGCCTCTCCGTCATGGTGACACACACACACCGCCCATCACAGTCCAGTTCCCGCCAGGGCACAGGCCCAGGCGCAGGCTCCACCCCAGGGTGTTCATGGTGCTTTCAAAGCATTTCCCGCCCAAGTCCCACCGTCCTCAGGGGCAGGGCTGTGATGTCGGGTGAGCCAGTCCGCCCCCTCCCCCTGTTCCCTGGGTCCCCAGGGCCAGATGCACAGGTTGGGGGGGGGGCCTGCAGGAGGCAGCTGATCCTTGGCCCTCTCTCATCATGATGTCTCTCTCTCCCCCCTCCTCCCTTCCTCTCTGGAATCATTAGAAATGCTTTTAGAAGGTCAGGTGCATCTGCCCCTGGGGGAGCTCACAGCCTCAGGGGAGGGGGCAGGCAGAACGAGAGACACCAGAGTGGCCACAGGGCTCGGCTGAACCAGGAGCAGGTGCAGCACCGGGCGGGAGCCGGGGAGGGGGACACGGAGGAGGAGGAGGAGAGGAGGGACCTCTGCCGGCAGGGACCTCAGCCAGAGGCCCACTCAGCAGCGCCCCCGGGTGACCGCTCACACAGGGACTGCAGGGAGGGGGTTTGGGGGGTGAGGGCAGGGATGAAGGAGCGTGAGGACAGCTCTGCTGGGGGTCACTGTGAGGCCGACGGCCCGGCAGAGGGAGGGCCCTGGAGCCACGGCCGCGCCACCTGCCCACCCGCCACCACGGTTCAGGGAGGGCACACTCTTGGGGGTCGGGCTGCTCAAGTTCAGTCCTGGCCGCTGTGTGACCTCAGGCAAGTCGCTTGACCTCTCTGTGCCACCACGTTCTCATCTGTAAAACGGGACGGTCCTGAGACCCCACCGGCCGGACAGCAGGGGGAAGGCGCGGCGCCACCCACGTGCAGCGGCCGGTAGTACTGGGCCACGGCGCCGTACGTCCGGTTCCCGCACACGTCCGTCAGCACCAGGAAGTGGAAGCTGTCATCCTTCGGCTCCGAGGCCACACCCAGGCCCCCTGCAGGCAGGAAGGCGAGAGAACGGGTGAGGCCTGAGCACGGGGACCCCGAGCACGGTCCCCAGAACCGGGCAGCGGCGCAGCAGCAGCTTCCCGCGGAAACAGCCGGCCCGGCGCTGTGCCCGGCCGCGGCTGAGCGCTCGGCCCCGGCCTCCGCCGTTTGCCACGGCCAGCGGGAAGCCTGGCCCCGTGCGGGCCCGGCCACGTCCGGGGAAACACAGCCTGTGCGTCTGGCCCCAGAGACCCAGAGGGGGTGGGAGGGGCCGGAGCGGCTCACTGACCTCACAGGCCCCTGCAGGCCCCGAGGACGAAGACGCTTTAAAAGCATCACAAACCCACGTGACCCTGCCAGGACTCGGCTCTCCAGCGTGCCAGGGCTGTGCTAAGTGTCCCCGCTGCCTTTTAGGGTTTAAACCCAAGATCAAGACAGCTCAGTCCCGCCCGGCCGGCGGGGCGCAGGGATTGAGTGTCAATCTGTGAACCGGGAGGTCAGGGTTCCATTCCCGGTCAGGGCACAGCCCGGGTACTGGGCTCCATCCCCAGTTTGGGGCATGCAGGAGGCAGCCGGTCCATGATTCTCTCTCCTCATTGAAGTTTCTCTCTCTCTCTCGCTCTCTCTTCCTCTCTGACATCAATAAAATATATTTTAAAAAGAGAGAAAAGACAGCTCAGTCCTGGGCGGGACGCAGGGCCCAGGCGTGGCCGGCTCCCTCCGGAGGCGGAGACTCGGACGGGTCCCGCAGCCTCGGGCAGCGCCGCGGGCGGTACCTGGGAAGCACAGCTGAGGCAGGGCCAGCAGGTCCACGCCGTCGGGGACACTGACGTCCTCGGGCTCCGGCTCCCGGGGCCCCGCGGGGCCCTGGCCGGGGTCCGCCCGGGGCCGCTCTCTCTTCTTCCGGAAGGAGCGCCGCTTGGCTCTGCCGAGGGTCCCGCAGCAGGCGCCGGCCGTCTGTCCGTCCTCCTTGCTGACGAAGGGCGGTGCGAAGACGGACAGCACCTCGGGCTCGAGGGCAGGGGGACTCTGGACCCCGCTTTTCTGGGCGACCTGGGGGCGGAAGGAGAGTCACTGCGAGGGGTCCCCCCTCGTCCGGCCGCCCCTCCGGGCCCACGTCTCCGCGGCAGCTGTGGCAGTGCGGGCGGAGGCCGCCCCGTGTCCGGCGAGGGGACGCGGCCGGGGCCTGGCTGCGGCTCTGACCGGACGCGGCAGCCGAACAAGCCCGGTCCGCGGCTGGCAGGCCGGCTCAGAGGCGCTCTGTGTCCACGGGCGCCCGTTACTGTTAGCGCCTCAGCCTCCAGCTTCCCTGCCAGGGGAGGGGGATCATGGGGGGGAGGAAAGGGGACGCCCCAGGCCTAGGGCTCAGCCTCTCTGGGTCCCCAGGAGGCCCCACGTCACCTCACAGCTGGGGGGAGGGCAGTGCCATGTGGCTCTGTGCACAGCCCGGACATGGCCTTAGAATAAGGTGACCAGATCGTCCAGGTGTTGGCAGGACAGTCCTGATTTCTAACAATTTTTCCCGCGTCCCGCGGCATTTTAAAAAACTCCCGATTTTTGGAAAGTATCTTTCCAATGTTTCCAATCTTTCCAAAAATCGGGCTATTTTAAAACGCCGAGGGATGCAGGAAAAATTATTAGGAATCGGGACTGTCCTGCCAACACCTGGACGACCCGGTGACCTTACCTTAGGAAGGACATCACGGGCCCCGGAGGACGTGGCGGGGCCGGCAGGAAGCGAACGGTGGACCCGCCTCTCGGTGAGGAGCGGCGCCCGGGGGATGCCATACCGCGGCTGGCACAGCGGCTGCCAGCGTGCCGCCTGCCCGGGGAGCGCAGTTAGAGCGTCGCCCGACTCCCGGGTTACGGGTGCGATCCCGGGTCAGGGCACGTGGCGTTGGGAAAAGGAAGAATGAGCCCAGGGACGCACAGATGCACAGAACAAGTCAATGTTCCTCTCGGGCCCCCTTCCTCTCTCTAACACCCAGCAATGAAAAATAAGTTAAAGGAAATATTTTCCTGCTCTAGGGTTTAAATGCAATAATTTTTCTGCTTGGGGGGGAAATTAATGCCGATAGGAACAGGACCAAACGCGGACTCAGAGGACTGTGTCGCCAGAAACCCCCCCCCACCCCGTCCTGCGTACACAGGAGTCTACTTCTTCGGTTTTGCGAAATCTTTGGACAACTTTCCTTCCAGAACGCAGCGGCAGCGGCTCAGGCCTAGTCCACCACAGCCCGTGGCCCCCTCCTCCCCACAGGGGGCGCCGCACCGCGAGGAGGCCGAGGCAGCCCTGCCAGCAATCCCTCGTAGAAACGGTCAGAGGAGTCTGATGGCCCTTTTCCAGAAGCTTCCCTCCTCCTGCTCCTCGCAGCCACCCCCGGCCCTCCCAGGGCCAGGACTTCATAAGCCCCTTCTCCCCCAAGAAAAACATCATTTGCATTTTTTAAAAATTTAATTCGCAGGAAAAGACCACACGCTTTCATTCGCGTGAGTCCCAGTGGCCCTGACTTGGGGGTGGGGTGGGGGGGCGTCTGCCTCATCTGAGAAACAGAACGGAGTTAATCGCTGTTTAACGCTCGGAGCCGCCATCCCGTGGCCTCCGTGGCCTCCGTGGCCGGGGCGGCGTGCTGGCAGCGCAGAGAGAACCCAGCTGTCACCGGCCACAAAGTCCCGCCGGGCCGTGCTGGTGTCCAAACCGAAACCGAAAGCAGGTTGCTCTCCACCAAACTGCAGCCCGGCCGAACTGCGGAGGCTCTGAGCACTCCCTCCCTTCCTTCCTCTCCGCGGACCTGCGCCCCTGCCTCCGCCCTGTGCTGGGTCTCCATAGCAACCACGGAGTGGCGGGAAAGGTCCCCAACAGGTGACTCCCCTGGGACTGAACTGTGCCCTCCAACCCCCTGTCACTGTCACCAACACAACACACACACCCCGACCGCCGTGGACAGGACGCCCGCCTACCCTTAGGCTGATGCCTCTCACCCCACAAGAGCTCACCAGAGGAATGTCTGCGTCACAGAGCAACGGTGGAGTTTAAACAAGCAAAACTGGCCGAGGCCGGTTTAGCTCAAAATGGATAGAGCGTCGGCTTGGGGACTGAAAGGTCCCAGGTTCGATTCCGGTCAAGGGCATGTACCTTGGTTGCGGGCATATCCCCAGAAGGGGGTGTGCAAGAGGCAGCTGATCGATGACTCTCTCTCATCGATGTTTCTAACTCTCTATCTCCCTCCCTTCCTCTCTGTACAAAATCAATAAAAAGTATATTTTAATAAACAAGCAAAACTGAAAGTTATTAAACAGCCTTGGACATTCAAAACAGGACAGCTCTAAAAGAATCAAACTTAGTGAGCCCGACAGGTGTGGCTCAGTGGTGAGCGTTGACCTATGAACCAGGAGGTCACGGTTCGATTCCCGGTCAGGGCACAGGCCCGGGTTGTGGGCTCGACCCCCAGTAGGGGTGTGCAGGAGGCAGCCGGTCCATGATTCTCTTTCATTATGGATGTTTTTCTCTCTCCCTCTCCCTTCCTCCCTGACATCAATAAAAGGTTTTTTTAAAAAAAAAAAAAAATCAAACTAAGTAAATAAAATGTTTGGTTCAGCCCTGGCTGGTTTGACTCAGTGGCTAGAGCGTCAGCCTGTGGAGAAGAGTCCTGCATTTGATTCCAGTCAAGGGCACATGCCCAGGTGGCAGACTCGATCCCATGTCAGCTTAAACTGGCAGTCGGACACCCCCCAAGGGGTCCTGGATTGGAGAGGGTGCAGGCTGGGCTGAGGGGAGTGTCCCCCCACCCCCAGGCCCCCACCACACACAGACTTTGTGCACCGGGCCTCAGTAAATAAATAAAGCGTTTGGTTCATTCTAACATTCACATGAGTCGTATGCGCAGGGCCACTCCAGGAAGAGTAAGCGTGTCTTCACGCTCGCTCCTTTTTCCTGCTCCTTCCACTCATCTCCCGCCTCCCCCAAACCCTGACGGAATCGCAGTCCAGATGGAAGGCAGAGGTACAGGGCAGAGCAGCCGGCCTGGGAGGATGCCGCAGGCTGTCCGGTGCAGGAAGTAGCACCGTAGTATTTCAGCTCCCTCATCCTGTCACACACACATCCCCCATGGGGCAACCGCCTGGCGTGTGGTAACCGCCCTGCAGCCCGGCGCCCGGCCCGGCTGCACCCCGTCATTTCCTGTCCAAAGAAAAAGGAGGAACGGCCACATGCCCACAGAGAGGCAGGGAGACAATGCATCCAACCCACAGAGGGTCCAGGAGACCGGTCTCAGGGGGACAGCGCTCTGGTTGGTGTGGCTCAGTTACAGAACATTGGCCTGCAGACTGAAGGGTCCCAGGTTCGATTCCCAGGCAGGGCACAGGCCTGAGTTGGATCCCGTGTGGGGCGTGCAGGAGGCAGCCAACCAATGATTCTCTCATCACTGATGTTTCTGTCTCTCTCCTTCTCCCTTCCTCTCAGAGATCAATTTAAGAAAAAAAAACTTTTTTAAGAAGGGCACGCAGACATTTGGGGGTTCAGGGAGAAAAGTCAGGGGGAGGCCGATGGCCAAGGAGCAGAGGCCAGGAAGGCATGGGCAGGTGTACATGGCACATTTCAGTAACATTGAGCTGCGCTG
Organism: Pipistrellus nathusii; assembly: GCA_963693515.1. Lineage (NCBI taxonomy): Eukaryota > Metazoa > Chordata > Mammalia > Chiroptera > Vespertilionidae > Pipistrellus > Pipistrellus nathusii. Next base: position 47,169,200 of record OY882874.1, on the reverse strand, counting down.
GGCCTCGGCCATCACTCCTGCGGGGAACCGGGGTGCAGCCGGCCCCTGAGCACAGGGCAGCTCTAACCAGGAAACACGGCAGCCTCAGCCTCGCTGGCCCAGGGGAAAGCAGAGGCCGGCGGGACCCAGGAGGAGTGAGCACGGGGGAAAGCAGGAGAAAGTCCGGCTCCGCGCTCCGGGGCGACCGGCGGGCGGCGGTCCCCGGGGGCGGCGGAGAAGGAACGGGAAAGGGCGGCGGGGCCGGGCCGGAGGGAGAGAAACAGCTGGCGCCACGGAGATCCCGGGAGCCACTCCCGCGGTCCCACCCCGGGGTGCGGAGCCCCGGGCAGCCAATCACAGGGAGCACCTGCGGCCCGGGCGCCCGCCCCGGCACACGGAGGCGGCCCGGCCTGCAGGACCTCGGCGCTCGCCCTGCGCGCCCCGGGACATGCAGGGGCCCCCGGGGGGGGGGGGGGCGCCGGGAGGACGAGGAGGGGGAGCGGGGTCCTCGGCACCGACCGGGGCGCCGGGGCGGACCCGCTCGGCGATCGCCGCGCCGCCGGGTCTGCCCGCGGGTGCTTGCTTACCAGCTCGGGGCCGCGGAGGCTGTCCCGGGGGGCCCCCAGCAGCACGCACAGCTCCAGCAGCCCCGAGGGCAGCGCCAGGGGCTGCGGCGCCGCCTCCGCCATGGCCGCTATGCCGCCGCCGCCCGCGGGGCGCACCGGGGCCCCGATCCCGACCTCGCGCCCAGCAGCGCCCCGAAGCCGACTACCCGCGGCGGCCGGATCCACGGGAGCCCGTCCGCGGGGCGGGGCCTGGGCGGGGGCGGGGCGGGGCGGGGGCGGGGCCTGGGCGAGGCGGAGTCTGAGGGCTGGAGCGAGGCCGGGCGGGAGCGGGGCGGGGCTTTGTTGGTCGGGGGCGGGGCCTGTCGGGGGCTGATCTGAGGGCTGAAGCGCGGTCTGGAGGGGGCGTGGCCTGGAGGGACGGGGCCTATAGGGACGGGGCCTGAGGGTTGGAGCGCAGCCTGGAGGGGGCGGGGCAGAGCCTGAGGGCTGAAGTGCGGCCTGGCGGGGGCGGGGCCTGGAGGGGCGGGGCCTGGAGGGGCGGGGCCTGGAGGGCGGGCCTGCGGGCTGGAGCCCAGCGGACGGGAGACGCCCGGCTGGAGCAAGTCACTTCCGAACCGGACTGGCGGTCCAGGCGCGCGGCCGCCTCCCCGGGGACCCAGAGAAGGGGAGGGCGGGGTCCTCAGATGGGGCCCGGGGACCCACAGGGACTAAGGTCCCTCGGGATCTCCCCAACCCCTCCGGCCCAGCCGCCTCCTCCAGGAAGCCCTCTGGCCCTGGGCCTGGGTTTGGCTGGGCGGGGACAGCAGGAAGGGCCGGCCAGAAAGGGAGTGGAAAGCTCCATTCCTGGTTAGTAGCTCGCGCGGGTTAACCCAGGACTGGCCACGTCCAGTAAGAGATTGAGTGAAATTCAGCAGGAAAACAGAATAAAATAAACCAGTTTCAGGAGCGGGGTGGAGTGGGTGCTCCTAGGATGGAGCCCCGGGAGCTAAGGGCTGGGCAGGGTCGGAGACAGGCCCTTGCTGTCAGCTCCAGGCCTGGCCGGGTCTCTGTGGACCGTCAGGCTGTGAAACGGGGCTTGGGCGACCCCTGGTCCGGCTTGGGAGCTTGGGAGTCCAGCGACACAACGGAAGGGGCCGGGGTCCCAGCTGACCTTGGGCAGATCCCGGCTGGACCCTAGCGTTTGCATCTATAAAACGGAAAGGGAGATGATTCCAAAGAACTTCTAGTTCTAATAATCTGTGACTTAAAAGCCGGCAGTGCCCAATAATAACTTCAAAGTACAAAAGAACAATAACTAGGAGACAAGTGGAAATGCCTGGGGTGGGTGGGGGTGGGGCAGGCCTGGACCCGGAGGCGAAGGATTCCTTCACCCCTTCCTGCCTGCCGCCCCATGGCCCCACTGCCTGACTCACAGAGGGATTTGTGTTCCGCTTAGTAGTAAGTCACCTCAGGATCCTGAGTCACGCTCAGCAGTCCGCAGGTGGCCAGGCCCCCGGGCCCTCCTCCGCCTGCTGACAAGCACTTAGTCATTGACTTCCAAAGGACAGATGTGTCCCTGGCTGGTGTGGTTCAGTGGATAGAGCGCCGGCCTGCGGACTGAAGGGTCCTGGGTTTGATTCCTTTCAAGGGCACAGGCCCGGATTGCAGCTCAGTCCCCAGTAGGAGGCATGCAGGAAGCAGCCGGTCGATCCATGATTCGCTCTCATCATTGATGTTTCTATCTCTTTCTCCCTCTCCCTTAAACGGAGAGATTTGCCGGCCGGCGCGGCCCGGTGGTTGAGCATAGACCGCTATATGAACCGGGAGGTCATGGTGCGATTCCGGCCAAGGCACCTGTCTGGGGAGAAAGCCAGACAAGTATGCGCAAAATCTATCCTTTAAAAAACATTTTAAATCAACCTCAGAGAGAGAGGAGGGGGGAGGGAGAGAGACAGAAACGCCAATGATGAGAGAGAAACTTGCCGGCTGCCTCCTACACGCCCCGCGCTGGGGACTGAGCCCGAATCCGGGGGAAAGGCTGGCCGAATCTGGGGAGGCCAGAGGGCGGCGACACAGAGCATCCGGCTGCGGGCCTGGCCTCGGGGACGAGCCAGACCCGGAGCCCTGGGAAGGGCACCTTGCCCAGCCAGCTGGAACCCATTGTGACAAGTTGTTTTCTCTTTTAAAAATAAATAAGAGGAAGTCACGTGCCAGTAAGCGCTGCTCGCCAGGCTCCGGCGGAGGCGCAGCGTCTGGCTCCGGAGCTCCGGGCTGGAGGGTGCGCCCGCTCTCACCGGGCGGGCGGGTCCCTGCGGACGGTCCCAGGAGCCCCCCGGGGGCAGCCGGAGCCCCGCGGGAGCCCGGCCGGCAGAGGAGCAGCCAGGCTGCAAGAGCACGGGGCGCGGCTACCCTGCACCGGTGGTGACAGGGAAGTCCAGGGCCGCCCTCCCCGATAAACACACCTCCTCCTGCTCAGCAGACACTGGGCGGCCCTGTGCGCGGCCACCGCCCTGCCTGACAGCGGGCGCCAGGGGGGCTGGCCGTCTGCGGTGAGTGACACCCTGACCCGGCCCAGTGCCCACAGGCTGGGTGGCCCCGCCCTGAGCACGTGAGTTCCCAGCACCCCTGGGTGCACCCGAGTATTTGATGAAGAAGAGAATCCAGTTCCGCTGCCCATCGGTGAGGGCCCGTCTGTGCGGCGGGCGCCCCTCACCAGCCCCTCGGCACCCTGAGCCGAGGAAGAGTCGGGTCACAGGAAACACACAGAGGCCCCACTTAACAGAGTCTGCGCTCGGGCAAATCACACACACACACAAAGAGGCTGTTAGAGAAAGCGAGGGCCGAAACCGGTGTGGCTCAGTGGATAGAGCGTCAGCCTGCGGACTGAAAGGTCCCGGGTTCGATTCCAGTCAAGGGCATGTACCTTGGTTGTGGGCACGTCCCCAGTAGGGGGTGTGCAAGAGGCAGCTGGTCGATGTATCTCTCTCATCGACGTTTCTAACTCTCCATCTCTCTCAATTCCTCTCTGTGTAAAAGTCAATAAAATATATTTTTAAAAAAGAGGCGAGATTTCTCTAAAAAAAAAAAAGGAAGCGAGGGCCTGGCCGGTGTGGCTCAGGGGTTGAGCATTGACCCGTGAACCAGGAGGTTACGATTTGGTCCCGGTTGGGGCCCAGGCCTGGGTTGCAGGCTCCAGTGTGGGGTGAACAGGATTCTCTCTCATCACTGATGTTTCTATATCTCTCTCTCCCTCTCCCTTCCTCTCTGAAATCAATAAAGAATCTATATGCATTTTTAAAAAGGTCAGCAAGGGATGACCACACAAGTTCAGGATGGGGGGCCCGGCGGTCCTCTGCTCAGCGGTGGGGCCGGGTGTCCAGGGTATGGCTGAACCGTCCTTTGTAAACACGAAAAGCCTCCGCGGCCCCCGGTCCGCCTATTTCCGGAACATTGTTGTGGTCAGACAGTGCGGCTGCCGTGGGCTTCCCGGGGCCCCACATGGTGGCCGGGAGGTGCCCGGACCAGGCTGTGTCCCACTCTCAGGGAGGACACTCAGAGGGTCCCGCTGAGAGCGAATCCAGGGAGGGAGGGTGACAGGCCGAGAGGCTGCAGGGCTGCGGGCCGAGCCGCCAGGTCCCCCGAGTGGGGAGGGCGGGGTGGCAGGGTGGGGGGTGGGGGTGTGGCGGGGTGGGGGTGTGGCGGGGTGGGGGTATGGCAGGGGGGGTGGCAGGGGGAGTGGCGGGGGGGTGGCAGGGTGCCCTTTGCTGGAGGAAAGACAGGAAGCTGCGGTTCAGCTGCTGGGCGCCGGGCAGGGAGGAAGGGGACAGATTGCGAACTCTCTTACCCACCCAGACTGGGAATCAAGACGGATGCCAGCAGGCCGCTGCCAGTAGGAGTGTGGGAAAGGAGCCGGGACCGGTTTGGCTCAATGGATAGAGTGTCGGCTTGGGGACTGAAGGGTCCCGGGTTCGATTCCGGTCAAGGGCATGTACCTTGGCTGCGGGCACATCCCCAGTAGGGGGTGTGGAAGAGGCAGCTGATCGATGACTCTCATCGATGTTTCTAACTCTCTATCCCTCTCCCTTCCTCTCTGTACAAAATCAATAAAATATATTTTTTAAAAAAATAAATAAATAAAGAGTGTGGGAAAGGGGAAGCCAGGTACCACCAGCCCTCGAGGGCCCGAGAGAGAAGGAAGCCGAGGTCACTCAAGGTTAGTTCCCGCTCAGCTGCCGGTCCTGCTGCCCTTTTCCCTTTTCTGCCCTGACAGCGGGCTCTCCTTCCTCGGCTCACAGGCTGCCTCCTCCAGGAACCTCTCCCTGCTCCGCCGCCCCCTCCCCCCTCCCATCACTCCTCTGGGGCCCTCATCAGGGCCCCTTGACCAGGAGCGCCACATGGGCGGGGCCTGCCTCTGTGCCTGCCCTGGGCCCCAACCCACTAACTGACCTGACCCCTCCTTGTTTCTGGCTCCAGAGCCTCCGTCCAGGCCCATCTCACCTGGCACTTCCTGGGAGCCAGGCAGCCCTGGGCTCTGCCCGGTGTGGGACCCTCTGCGGCTGGCAGGCTGTGGCCGGGCAGACACACAGGGCCGGGGTGATGGCCGTGATGCTGAGTGCTCCCTGGCGGCGGGAGCCCGTGGAGGTGGAGGGAGGATCTGTGGAAAGCCAGCGCTGGCTGGCGTGGGGCCCAGGCCATTCTCACTACCTGAAACTGTGGGCGGTTCTGCAATTCGCTTGGGGTAGGAGTGGCCCTTCCCCCTCCCCCGCTGAGTGCTAGCTTTCAAGGGATCGGGCCTCGGGCCAGGCTTCCCTCCACTCACATTCCCGCTTGAAAGGTCAAAGCCGCCTCCTCCGGGTCACCCACAGCCCGTGGCCAGGCATGGAGAGGGGCCGGCCTCACGCCGCAGGAAGTGGCCTGGGCGCTGGCAGCGCAGCCTCCGCCGCACACCCCTCTGGGCCCGGCCGCTCCTGTGGCCGCTCCGGGCTCTGCTGCCCGTCTCCGTCCCTCTTCAGCCCCGGGCCTGGCTGCCCGGCCAAGGAGGGGCAGAGGCCTCCCACGCCATTGCTTCTCGTCCAGCTGGCCGCCGGTGGAGCCACCCACACCCCCTGCCAGGTGCAGCACGTGCGTGGGCATGTGTGTGAGCGTGTGAGTGTGAGTGTGTGAGCATGTGTGAGCGTGTGAAAGCTTGTGAATGTAAGTGTGTGAGCGTGTGAGTGTGAGTGTGTGAGCATGTGTGAGCGTGTGAAAGCTTGTGAATGTAAGCGTGTGAGTGTGTGAGTGTGTGTGTGTGTGAGCATGTGTGAGCGTGTGAAAGCTTGTGAATGTAAGTGTGTGAGTGTGTGAGCGTGTGTGTGTGTGAGCATGTGTGAGTATGAGTGTATGAGCATGTGTGTGAACGTGTGTGAATGTAAGCATGTGAGTGTGTGCGTGTGAACATGAGATGTGAGCATGTGTGTGCATGTGAGTGTGAGCATGTTTATGTGTGTAAGTATGAGTGTGAGTGTGAGCATATGTGTGTGAGCACGTGTGTGAATGTGGTGTGAGCACATGTGAGTGTGAGTGTGAGTGTGAGTGAATGTGAACATGTGTGTGTGAACACGAGTGAGTGTGAATGTGTGTGAGCACGTGTGAGTGTGAGTGTGTGTGAATGTGAACATGTGTGTGTGAACACGAGTGAGTGTGAATGTGTGAGCACATGTGAGTGTGAGTGTGTGTGAGCACGAGTGAGTGTGAGTGTGTGGCGGTGGAGCGTTGAGAGCCGTCTGTGGAGTGTGGCGGGTGAAGGTGGTTCCTGGAACGGGGTCGCCCCTCCCCCCCGTTTCCCACGCGACCTTGACCTGAGCCCGGAGGTCCCGCAGGCAGGCCGGCCGGGAAGGAAGGGCGCTCCCACTTCCCAGCTCTCAGAACGCCGGCCAGGGCGCGGCCGCAGCAGTCTGTCCCTCCTGTCCCTCCTGTCCCCATGTCCCCCTGTCCGCGGCTGTGGGCTCGGAGCCCCTTCCGCCCGGAGGTCAGACCAGCAGAGGGGGTGCTGCCGCCAGGAGGGTGCCGCCCCTGCCCCACCCCAGGCGGGCTCCTCGGGGCTGTGGGCACAGTGTCTGCTGCTCTGGGGCCTGTGTGTCAGCCCCGCCCGGACCAGGGTCACAGGAGCCTGCGGGGCCTCGCAGCGCCCCCACCTGCGGGCCCGCAGCCACGCTCTGCGCGGGGTCTGCTCGCGCCCGGCCCGCCTGCTCCGAGTGGGTTTGGAGGACTCAGCCTGGTACCAACTGCACAGCCGTCACGTGTGGAGGCGACACATCTTAGACGTGCTGAGCGAAACAGAATGGGTATTCTGAGATTTTTCATTGATTTTGAGAGAGAGAGGAAGGGAGAGGGCGAGAGAGAAACATCGGTTGGCTGCCCCCTGCCACCCGGGACGGCGACCACAGCCAGGCGTGTGCCCTGCCTGGGAGTCCAACTGGCAACCTTTCCGTGCCCGGGGCGACGCCCAACCGACTGAGCCACACCAGCCAGGGAAGAGAATGTCCTAGAAAAGTCCGTGGCACTCCTTCCTTTCCCTTGGTTAACTTGGCTGCTGAGGCTGCTCTGTACTGACCTTCCACTTCTGCTGACCGCACGGCCAGGCCTGCCAGGCCGCCTGGGAGAGAAGAGGGAAGCCCTAAACTGCCGCTAACTGGGCGCTTACTCACGTCAGGGTGCAGGACCCGCCATCCAGGCCCTTCCACGCTCTGCTCCGCCCCGCTCCTTCTCCCGCCTGAGTGGCTGTCTCCTGTCCCCGCTTCTCTGAGTCCAGCAGAGGTGGCCGAGGGGGACCTGTGCTGGGAGGGGGCACCCCACACCGTGCCCAGCACCCTCCCACCCAGCACAGGCCCGAGGCGGGAGGACGGAGGCCTGGCCCTGGACACACTGCAGGGTTTCCGTATCCCGTGTGGCACCTGCTTCTATCGGCCGCTCGGAAAGGAAGGGACAGGAGAGGCTCAAGCTGCCGGAAGCCTGCTCCTTCCCTCGAGAACTCGCTCTTTACGCTTTTTAATTAATTAATTAATTTATTTATTTTTAAATATATTTTTATTGATTTCAGAGAGGAAGGGAGAGGGATAGATAGAAACATCAATGATGAGAGAATCATTGATTGGCTGCCTCCTCCATGCCCCTGACTGGAGAGATTGAGACCAGAACCCGGGGGATGTGCCCTTTGACCAGAATTGAACCCGGGACCTTCAGTCTGCAGGCCGAAGCTCTATCCACTGAGCCAAACTGGCTAGGGCTCTTTCCGCTTTTTAAAAAATGTTCTTACTGATGTCAGAGAGGGAGGCAGAGGGAGAGAGAAGCAGCAACAATGAGAGAGAATCGTCGATGGGCTGCCTACCGGGGATGGAGCCCACAGCCCGGGCATGTGCCCTGACCGGGAACCTCCTGGGTCACAGGTTGCTGCTCACCCCCGGAGCCCCGCCGTGGGTGCCCACCCATTCTGGAGAGGAGGAGCCTGACCGGGGGGCGGGGACAGGGCCCAGGCAGGACTGGGGCTGCCCTGACTGGTGCGCCTCCCCCGCCAGACGGGCCGCCGCCATGTTTTGTTCGTTTCCCAGGCCTGACAGTGCCTGCACGAGGAGGTGCTCAGGAAGTGAATGAATATCAGACTTTTCTTTCTCTTTTTTTCTTAGCTCTGAATATTTTTTCTGTAATTAGATAGAACTTCTAACGTGAGAGGAGGAAACCCACTTATTTCAAAACCTTGTCACTGCACAGCCAGTGTGGCCACAGGGAATGAAGGGGCTTTTGGCCAAACGCAGCGCGGGGTCCCTTCGGGTCACCATGACCAACGGGACACGGGCTGTGAAATGGGGTGAGGGCACAGCCCTCTGGCTCTTCCGAGAAGCGACGGGGGCCACCCCAGGCTTGGCAACCGCTGTGTGCTCGGGGCGGCCTCACTTCCTTCCCCTTTTTGTGCCCCGCTGCTCGCGGGGTCAGGGTCAGGCAGGACTTGGCCGGTGCTTGCTGACTGTCTGCAAGGGCAGAGCCTGCGCCGCCGCCGCCGCAGCCAGGGGACGGGAGGGTGGCAGAGTGAGCCAGGGTCCTCGGTAACCTGGGCACAGCAGCGCTCACCCTCGGGCTTCTGATGGGCGGCTGTGCCCAGAGGACCCTCTGCGCCCAGCCCCTCCGCGGGCCCGCTGCTGGGCCGCCAGCCTCCGCGGCCCTTTCTCCCACCCGCTTTCTGCCAGGCCTCAGTGAGGAGGGGCCTCTAGTGCCCGTTCTATCTCATTGCAATTTGGGAGACGAGGGGGATACAAGGCAGAACTATTTATATATATATTAATTTATATATATTAATTTATATATATTAATTTATATATATTAATTTATATATAAATTAATATATATTATTGATTTTTTACAGAGAGGAAGGCAGAGGGAGAGAGAGTTAGAAACACCGATCAGCTGCCTCCTGCACCCGCCCCCCCACCACCACCACCACGGGGGATGTGTCCGCAGCCAAGGCACATGCCCTTGACCGGAACCGAATCCCGGACCTTTCAGTCTGTAGGCCGACGCTCTATCCACTGAGCCACACCGGTTTCGACGAGGCAGAACTTTGGCAAATTGGGGCGCATCTCCCGGGCTGGGGCAGGGACGGCTCTGCCGCCTGCAGGAGCGGGACCGGCCGGCAGAGGGCGCAGCGTCCGCGCCTCCGAGGCGGAGCCACAGCCGGACCCCCTTCCGCAGGGGAGGGCGGCGGGCAGGGGGCGCCACAGCTGTCTCCCCGGTGGCCGCACTGCGCGGCCGGACCTCCAGGAGCTGGACGGCAGCCCGGGCTCGGCGCTCAGGGCATGCCGAGGGCGGATGTCCCCCTGGGGTCCGCACCCCTCTGTCCAGGGGGTGTGAGGGCCCCGGCTGCAGGCAGGACCTGGGGGACCGGGCCGGGGGGCCGGGCTCGGCGGGTCCCGGGGCTGAGCGTGCTGGGCGCCGCGGGGCCCCGGGGTGAGAGGCGCTGCCGCGGAGGTGGGTGGCATCAGGGATGTGGAGGCGGCCCCGGGCAGGGCCCAGCTCAAGGGCGCATGCAAGAGGTCAGCTGGCCGGTTTGCTGACCCCAATCCACGTCTTACCCAGAGGTCACAGGTCAGGAAGACGCAGGCGGGCAGCCCCTGTTCCCTCTGTGGCTCTGCCTCTGGGCTGTGTGCCCTCCAGGAAGCCCCTGCCCTCTCTGTGCTGCCAGAGCCTCTCCTGTGCAATGGGCGCAGCGCCCCGCACAGGGCTGTGGGTGATGGTGTGCACCCCGCTTCCCCCGAGGGCTTTCCGCTCCCTAATCAGCACCCGCCTCCCCCTCCCCTCCCCAGCCCTCCGATGGCCCGGCCCGCTGGACCCTGCGTGGACGCCGGCCTCCGCCTCCTCTGCAGCCCCGCGGGAGAGCGGGCAGGGGCTCCCGGTTAGCCTCAAGGGCTTTGTCAGAGGGTGCGAGCAGGCAGCCAGCAGCGGGAGAGCTGGCACCCCGAAACAAAGGGGCGGGGCCCCGTGACCGGCCGGAAGTGTGCCGTGATCCTGGCGGGGCCACGTGGCGCGCAGTGGTCCCATGATCAAGGGGCGGGGTCACGTGTGGACCAGGCTGAGGCTGAAGGATGCGGCCGGGAGCCAGGAGCACCAGGAGCCCCTCCCCTGGCCCCTCGGGGGACACGGCCCTGGATGCCCAGACGGCAGGTTCTGCCCTGAGCGACCACAGCGCGGGCTCCTGTTGGCTGAGACCCCGGGACACAGCCCTCTGGCCCTCCTTTTGGGGTGTTGACGGGCTCCGGGGACAGCAGGGGGACCCCAGGCCTCGCCCTGCAGGGCTCCCGGGGGCTCCGTCCCTGTGTCTGCCTCCTGCGCCCTCCCCGGCAGGGACAGCGCAGGCCACGGGGACTCCCCGCCGCCGGCCTTGCCGGGCCCCCAGCTGCCCACGGTGCAGGCCCCCAGCTGCCCACGGTGCAGGCCCCCAGCTGCCCACGGTGCAAGCCCCCAGCTGCCGCCGGGCCCCCAGCTGCCCACGGTGCAGGCCCTCAGCTGCCCACGGTGCAAGCCCCCAGCTGCCGCCGGGCCCCCAGCTGCCCACGGTGCAGGCCCCCAGCTGCCCACGGTGCAGGCCCCCAGCTGCCCACAGTGCGGGCCCCCAGCTGCCCACGGTGCGGGCCCCCAGCTGCCCACGGTGCGGGCCCCCAGCTGCCCACGGTGCGGGCCCCCAGCTGCCCACGGTGCGGGCCCCCAGCTGCCCACGGTACGGGCCCCCAACCTCCCCCCCCCAGCCTCCCCAGCCCGGGCCTCCGCTGCCTGGAGCTCCTGGGGTGACAGGAGCCCCACTGGGTGGTGGTGCCCATTTTCTAGACGCCAAAACTGAGGCTCAGAGAGGGAGCAGAGGGCCTCCCCGCCCACCGGCCCCTGCACTCAGCACAGCTCACCGGCGCCCCCAGCGGCCATCTGGTCGCCATGGTGCCAGGGGAGGACGGGGAGGGGCAGGTTTCTCCGAAGCCATCCCAAACACTCAGCTGGCCCTTCCTCTCCCTCCGCCCGGGCCTCCTGTGCGGCAGCGGAGCCAGGAGGCCCGGAGGCAGAGGGTCCGGCGGTGGTTCTAGGACCACCTCACCCAGCGGGTGTCAGGGGCCCAGCGGCCTCCTGCAGCCCCAGGCCCGGGCCGTCTCCCGCCGCCCGCCCGCCTTCCACTGCGGCTCCCTCCGCCTGCAGAGCCTCCAGCCTCAGGTCCGCTGGCCAGCCCCTCAGGGCGCCCTGCACCCCCAGGTCACAGCCGTTTTCTGCTGGCGCTGCCTTTGTGCCCAGCCCCGGGCTCAGACAGGCGCCCCGTGAACCCGGGAGGGAGGAGGGAGGGGGGGAAGGAGGGAGGGAGGGGGGAGGGAGTGAGGGGGAGGGAGGGAGAGAAGGAGAGAGGGAGGGGAAGGAGGGAGGGAGGGAGGGAGGGAGGGAGGGAGAGAAGGAGGGAGGAGAAGGAGGGAGGAGAAGGAGGGAGGGAGGGAGAGAAAGGAGGGAGGGAGGGGAAGAAGGGAGGGAGGGGAAGGAGGGAGGGAGGGAGAGAAAGGAGGGAGGGAGGGAGGGGAAGGAGGGAGGGAGGGGAAGGAGGGAGGGAGGGAGGGAGGGAGGAGGAGGGAAGGAGGGAGGGAGGGGAAGGGGAGAGAGAAGGAGGGAGGGAGGGAGAGAATGAGGGAGGGGGGAGGGAGTGAGGGGGAGGGAGGGAGAGAAGGAAGGAGGGAGGGGAAGGAGGGAGGGAGGGAGGGAGAGAAAGAAGGAGGGAGGGAGGGAGGGAGGAGGAGGGAAGGAGGGAGGGAGGGGAAGGAGGGAGGGAGGGAGGGAGGGGAAGGGGGGAGAGAAGGAGGGAGGGAGGGAGAGAATGAGGGAGGGGGGAGGGAGGGAGGGAGCACCAATCAGGATTGGGGCACCTGCCACAGGACTGGGTGCTGAGCCCCAGCGACGCCCGCGCCCGCCCACCTCCGCCGCCGCCGGCTCCAGCACCTGCCCCTCCGCTGGAGCCGCGGAGGCCTCGCACCGCAGGCCTGGCCGCTGCCCTTAGGGTGCGGGTCAGGGCCGGCTCCGGCTCTGGGTCCCGGAGCTGCGGGGCGGGGAGGCTCCGCCCTCCGCCCTCCGGGCCCCAGCCTGCGCTCCGGGCCTGAGCCAGGAGCGGGGGTCCCCCGAACACTGTGCAGACAGCGCCCCCGGAGGCCGCTGTGTGAACGGAGAAGCTGAGCGGCCGGCCCAGCGGCGCCGGGCGGAGGCGCGGGCGGCCGGACGGAGTCCGCTTCGCGCGGCTCTGGGCCCCGGGCCGGCGCCGGGCTTCAGCGCCGTCAGAGCCGCCCTTCGGCCGCGCGGCTGGGCCGACGGACTCCTCTCCCGCAGCAGCGGTCGGTCCAGGGCGCGATCACAAGGAACAGCAGCCTGTGATTATTGGAATCGAGAGTCAGGTCAGCGGTCGGCAAACTCATTGGTCAATGGAGCGGCAAGCAGCGGCTCGCGAGCCGCAGTTTGCCGACCACGGGTCTGGAGGCCAGAAATGAAAATACGTCCTTGGGGAAATCATAATGACTTCAACATTTGATGTTCTCACAGTTGTGTGTTTTTTTAGTTTGTTTTTTTTTAACCTCAAACGGATATTTTAGGGGAAGTGTCTCTGGCCTAGAGGAAATATTTCTATGAATTCAGCAATTCCGCCAACTTCTCTTTTCCTTTTGTGAAGTTCACACGAAATGAAGTTTAAAATCGCGCCTGAAACGTGATGGTGATGGTTGTGTCCCAGAATCTCTGCCCACCCGCGCCGCGCCCAGGCCTCTGCGCGGTGCACGCTGAGGTGTCCAAGGTGAAGTTCACCCATGGCGCTGGCTCTTCTGGCTGCTGGGGTTGGGGATCCCCCCCCCATCTTCGGGGTTTCAGCTCGTTTTATTGGATTCTTTATAATGCACAGATGTTCCTTTGTATTTTAATCTTTTTTTCTTAAAAAGAAATACAGGCAGAGGACGTAGCAATGACCTCGTCACCCGGCAGATATTGATTGAACAGCCTGGCGCCAGGTGCCCGGTTTCCTGGTGACTAGGTTTTGGGGCCTGAACACCTGTAATCTCTTCTCCGACGGTTTCTTGCAGTTACCGTGTGCTGCCACCAGGTGGCAGTGGGCACCGCAGGATTGTGGGCGGGGCATGTTTTTGCCCGGGGCGCTGTAAGGCTTTGAGACCCAGATGTCTAAGTTCTCGGAGACACCGCTTTTGTTTTGTTAATTATGTCTATTGTGTGTGTCAGTCCCACAAGATGTCATTTAAAACGGTCCGTGTTGACTAGTTTCTCTGCCTTCTACGTTGGCCCCTGTGTTCTGACGTCCCTTTCTCCCTCCCCTGGGATCCTCTTCCCTCTGCCTGAGGCCCATTCCCTGTTCCCTCTGCGTGTGGGGAGCTGGGGGATGCCCAGCCCTTCGTGACCCCAAAGCCTGAGTTCCGTGTTCCCTTCCGAAGGCTCAGCCTCGTGCTTCCCGCTCCCCGTGACGGAGCTGTGTCTTTCCTGCCGGCTACCTTACATCTCCTCTTCCGCCTCGGCTCTCAGCGCGGCAGCAGGTGCCCAGGTTCTGAGAGCCCCTGGGTCTGGGGCTTGATGGCTTTTAGAAACACTCGCCATGATTTCTTCAGGTGTCACATCTGCTTCATCCTCTCCGTCCCTCCTCGGGCCCTCACCACATACGTTCCCCTTCTACGCGGTGCCTTCACGTCTCTCCTGCTCCTCCTGTCTGCCCATCCCAGGGCCTCTCCCTGCTCTGTCTGTGTGTTCCCTACGAAGCTCACTTCCAGCTATGTGTACTTGTTTTTTAAAGAGATGGCTGCAGTGTAAGTTTTTTTTTGTAACATATAATATATATATTATTGATTTTGTACAGAGAGGAAGGGAGAGGGACAGAGAGCCAGAAACATCGATGAGAGAGAGTCATCAATCATCTGCCTCCTGCACACCCCCTACTGGGGATATGCCTGCAACCAAAGTACATGCCCTTGACCGGAATCGAACCCGGGACCCTTCAGTCCCCAAGCCAACGCTCTATCCATTGAGCCAAACCGGTTTCTGCTGCAGTGTAAGTTTTGTTCCTTGTGTTTTACTGCAATGACAGCGGCTGTCTTACTATCTATGTCCATCTCCATCTCTGTCCCGCGCTGAACCGGGAGGCGGGCCTGGCTCCCTCATCCCAAGGGCAGGAGCCGGGGCCTCAGCCCGTGCTTGTTGGCTGACGAGCTGAGCCCGCAGGGACCGCCGGGGCCTCTGGGAGAGCCGGGCCCGGCCCCCGGGCAGCTGGGAGGCCAGGAGCCCGGCTCCGGAACCGCGGCCACTGCCAGGGAGGAAATGCCGAACAATGGCCAGATGGACTTCCTGGTGGGGGGAGAGGGAGGGAGGCTTCCGCCCCAGGCTGAGGGGCAGGGGAGGCCCTGGCCAGAGGAGGGGCAGCCAGGACACCGCTACCCCGGCCCTGGGCACCCAGGGCCATCAGGTGGGCAGCCCCCTCCGGCCCTGGAGCCTGGCTGCCAGTCCCCCCGTTGGGGCAGGAAGTCACCGCTTCAGCATGCCAGTCTCGGGGAGCCCTCACACCCCCCATCCCTCTCTAGAAAGGGGGTCACGCCCACCTGGGCTCGCCTGCCATCCCCAGCCCCTGCCTCACTGCGCTCTGCAGAAACAAACAGACATACCCAAGTCACCCGGAACCCCAATGCGGGGTGGGGTGCCCGTTGTGCCCTGAGTCATTAGGAAACTGAGTCCTGAGGAGACAAGGGGAGGGGGAGAGGGAACGGAAGTGGCGGGAGAATCTGACTCAGGACCAGGTGGGCTCCCTCAGCCCCCCACCCTGCGCTCGGGGTGACCTCCCGGGAAGGAGCCAGGCGGGCACTGGGGGCTTCTCCGGGAGGGGGCCCTGTGCTCAGATGGAGGGCCGGGCCGAGGGGAGGCAGGCCCACGCTCACTGGGTGCGGGGACCGGGTGGGGGGGTGCCTTTCTGCCCTGCACTCCTGTGGGGGGGCCCCGGAGAGGTGCCCAGTGATGGCTAGCACCCTCTGCCTGGAGCAGGGAAAGGTCTGGAGAGTCCAGGGAGCAGGGGCGGGGAGAAGGGAAGGAGGGAGCTGAGAGCCATGAGGGCTGGGACCTCTGTGGGGCAGTGTGACCCGGGGGGGGGGGGGGGGGGGAGGGGAAGGGAAGAATGGGGAGGGCAGGGATGTAAGACGCAGCTCCGCCCCCAAGGAGCAGGTGGCCCTGCTGCTCGGACAGAGGAGCTGAGGAGAAGCCTGGGGCTTTGCTGTCGGGGTGGGGCCTGCCCCGGGCGGGCTGCGTCCCGGCCCTTCACCCCGGGGACTCTGCCTGTGTCCCGCTCCTCCTCCTGCCGGCCTGTCCATGGGGCTGGGCCAGATCCCTGTCCCCACATGCAGAAATGTGTCCCCAAAAGGTGTTCAAGGCCTGACCCCAGTGCCTGGGAGCGTGACCTTATTTGGGGAAAGTCTTGGCGGACGGAGGTTAAGGATCTTGAGAAAAGACCCTCCTGGATGTAGGGTGAGACTTAGACCCGAGGAGAGGACCTCGGAGGAGGGGCCACGGAGGAGGGGACGGGACAGGGAGGCAGAGCCCCGGGTGCCGGGAGGGAGGAGAAGGCCTGAGGACAGGGGACCTGGAAGCCTGCTGGACCTGTGGGCAGAGTTTCTGTGCGTTAACCACCCGCTGTGACAGCTGCATTGGAAGCTGATACATACCCCGCTGAACAGGCCCCGAGACCCACCCAAGTCAGGAGCCTGCAAGCAAGGAACAGAAACTGGAACTTTTAAAATATATATATTTGTATTGATGTCATAGAGGAAGGAAGAGGGAGAGGGAGAGGGAGAGGGAGAGAGAAACATCGGTGATGAGAGAGAATCGCTGACCGGCTGCCTCCTGCACGCCCCACACTGGGGATCCAGCCCACAGCCCTGGGCATGTGCCCTGACCTGGGAACCTTCTGTCTGCAGGCCGACACTCTACCCTCAGCCACACCGGCCAGGGCAGAAACACTGGTCTCCTGGGCTCCACGTCCAGGCAGGGGCCACCGCTGCCACACCGACCCGGTTCACCCCGCCGGGCGGCCGCTGACTCAGACCAGGGCTTCCGGGCGCCTGTAACCTCAGGGGGAAGGATCTCAGCAAAAGTGCCGTCTGCGGTCAGCGGTCAGAGCAGAGAGGAAGTGGGAAAGGCACCCATGAGCCAGCGCCCAACCCTGCGGGTGGGGGGGTGGAGGATGGTAGGGGGATGGCTGGGGGCTCTGTCCCTAAACCCACAGCTTGGCTTTTTTTTTTTTTTTTTTTGAAGTAAACCTGGCAGCCAAGGTGGATCTGCACCACACACGCGCACACACACACACACACACACACACACCCGCTTCCGAAGCCCCGCAGGCACAGGGCACGCCCCAGAGAGGCACGGTGTGGTCGGCAGGTAGACAGGAGCCGGCAAGGCCTTAGGGCAGAACGCCCAGGTGCCCCCCAGTGGACATAGAGGGGACCCGCCCCCAGGGCGACCTCTCCTCCCTGGCAGGTCACAGGTCATGCAGTTCGGACCCCCTGACCTTTGCCCCCTGGAGATAACATCTGGGCTCAGTTGTATTTCAGCTCCAGGCCCAGGAAAGCTGCCAGACCTGACCAGGGAGGACACGGCTGCCCCCGGGTGCTGGCCCTGCCCTGGAGCCGCCAGTCCGGGAGCCCAGACGGGACCTGGGGGGCACACCTGGGGCGCACACCTGGGGCGCACACCTGGGGCACACACACCTGGGGCGCGGCCGCATGCTCTATTAAGATCTCCTGGAGCTGCCCTACCAACTCCGCCCTAAAACCCTCAGGACAGAACCGTCCCTGCGCCTCCCCGCCGCCTCCCTCGAACGGTACATCCCCTCGGCGCTCCCAGGCACCTCCGTGGCGGATCTCTGGAAGGATGTGCTCGCGGTGTGGGCCTCGCTCTGAACGCTTTCCCAGCTGGAGCCCAAGGCCCGAGGGGACGGACCCGCGGCAGAGCCCTGGGCCTTCCTGCCCCTGCCCGTCACACACGGGAGAAAGGCCCAGGCCGGCGGAGTGAGGTCTGGGAGCCGGCGGTCTCCCTGAGCCAGGAGGAGGAGGAGGAGGCCGGATGAAGGCGGGAGGGAGGCGGAACCGGGTCACAGGGGCTAAAGGTCGTACTCCCTGGAGGGCAGTTCCCTCTTCTGTCAAAGGCTAGTGGCCTCAGAAGCACTAGAACTGTGGTCGGCAAACTGCGGCTCGCGAGCCACGTGCGGCTCTCTGGCCCCTTGAGGGTGGCTCTTCCACCAAACATCACGGCCTGGGTGAGTCTATGTTGAAGAAGTGGCCTTAGAAGGAGTTTAAGCCTAAAAAAATTGGCTCTCCAAAGAAATCCCAGTCATCATACTGTGGATATTTGGCTCTGTGGACTGACGAGTTTGCCGACCACGGGCCTAGGACAACGCCCCGGGCCGGCTGAGGGCGGAACTCACCCTTTACCTGCAGTCACAGGCCTGGACGTGACTCCCTGACTGGCCTCGTTAGTTTATGACCAGGTCCCCCGCCAGCCGGCTTTCCTCAGAACCCTTCTTCCTCTGCCGGCGTCCCTCAGGCGCCTCGACCCCTGAGTGAGTGGAAGGTCAGGAATTCACACCCTGCCCAAGCCGGTGTGGCTCAGTGGATAGAGTCTCGGTGTGCAGACTGAAGGGTCCCGGGTTTGATTCCGGTCAAGGGCGTGCACCTTGGTTGCGGGCACATCCCCGGTAGGGGGTGTGCAAGAGGCAGCTGGTCGATGTTTCTTTCTCATCGACGTTTCTAGCTCTCTCTCTCCCTTCCTCTCTGTAAAAAAATCAATAAAATATGTTAAAGAAAAGAGAAAGGATTCACACCCTAAAGCAGGACAGCTGCTTCCTTCCTTCCCTCTTCCTCCTTCTTCCACCTGGATGGCCCTGCACAGGTAACGCCTCTTAGCAGACTTCCTCATCTTTAGAAAGACGATGCTCTGGCCGGTAGCTCAGTGGTTACAGCATCAGCCCCAGCACCAAGGGGTCATGGGTCCATTTCCTGGTCAAGGCCACGTACTTGGGTTGCAGGTCAATCCCCAATCCCGGTTTGGGTGCATGGGGGAGCAACCAATTGATGTGTGTCTCTCGCATCAAGGCCTCTCTCTCTTTTTTTTTCCTCTCTCTCCCTCCCTCCCCTTTCTTCCCTTCCACTCTCTCTAAAAATCAATGAAAAACACCCTCAGGTGCCTGGTGGGCGTGGCTCAGTGGTTGAGTGTTGACCTCTGAACCAGGAGGTCACGGTTCAGTTCCCGGTCAGGGCACAGGCCCAGGTTGCGGGCTTGATCCTCAGTATGGGATATGCAGGAGGCAGCTGATCAATGATTCTCATCACTGATATTTTTCTCTCTCCCTCTCTTCTGAAATAAAAAAATATATATATATTAAATACACACACACACACACACCCTCACTCACTCACTCGGGTGAGGATTAACAAAAAACAAAAGAGAGAAAGAAGCCCATCACGGCCCCTCCTCCCAAGTTTGCTATGGAGAAGCATCTATGTATATAAAAGCCTAAGCGACTAAAGGATGGTGTGCACTGACGCTCAATGCAGGAGCTGCCCCTGGTGGTCAGTGCCCTCCCACAGGCAACCACCCAGCTTCCCTCCCCACTCCTCCTCCCCCCCAGCTATCTAGCTCCGATCAGCCCGGGCCCTGATCAGAGTGGGAGACGGAGTGGATGGCGCCAGGCCGAGGGACCCCACCCGTGCATGGATTCGTGCACTGGCCTCCAGTGAGACACTAGACTGAAGGCCCGGCACACGGTGCCCGCTCCCTCAGGAACAAGCAGCGGCCAGCCTGTGGGAGCCGGCCCCGGCGGCGTGCATGGCCCTTTGCTTCAAAGAGGCTCAGGTTCTGCCCCCACAGATGGGCTTGCAAGGACTCCCCTCAGAGCACGGACCACGTGGTCGGTGGAGAGCCCCTCCCCGCATGGCGACCTAAGGTTCCCTAGGACCGCCCCTCCGCCCCACTGGGCACCCCGGCCCCTGCTGCTGCTTCCTCGGTCACGGTCACGGTCACGGCGGGTCAGAAACGCCATCCGGGGGACGCCACGGCCGCTGTTCCTGCGCCGCCCCGAGTTCCCTCCGCCGCCCGCGGGGCTGGGCTGCCGAGCGCTCAGCACGGGCACATGTGGCGGGCTGGCCAAGCAGATGGCCGGCTCTGAGTTGGCGACTGGCATCTGGCGTCTTCGCTGTTGTCACGGGTTGCGGTTGCCATGGCGTTGGTGTGTGCTCGGAGGCAGGGTGCATCTCCAGGGAGAGCAGCCGGGAGCGAGGGGGTGGGGAGATGGGGGAGGGACGGGGCCAGGAGGGTGGGAGGGAGCGATGGGGGGTCTGCACTGGGTGATGGAGGCGGGGAGCAGGGGGAGGCCCAGGGCCGTGCAGAGAGCACCCCTGACTCCTCCAGAGCGGTGCCCCCGAGCAGCAGGCCTTCCTCCGGGCCCCCCGGGGGCACCGCTCCCAGGAGCCCCCCCTCGGCGCTTCGGCTTCCTCCTCACTTACCTCCTGGCCCCTCACCACCCCAGGGTTCCCTCCCTGTCCCTTCGCCCAAATCCTGAGACGCACCCGCTGGCCCCGTCCTGCTGGCAGGTGCAGCCTTTCGCCGGGAGATGTCAGGGCGAGTCTGCTCCAATAAAGCTTCCGCTGGAGCCTCCCGTTGGCACCTGGAACGGCCTGAAGGAACCGGAGATAAGATCCGAACTCTGGCGGCTCTTGCGCACGCACCATGCTTCAGCCTGTCCCGCCCCCTCCAGCCCTCGCGGCTCCTCCCGCCTTCAAGCCCCCATCACACTCCCAGGTCCCCCCCCTCCCCACACCCCTACATCAAGAGGCTTCGGACTCCTAGCAGGTGCCTGGCTCCTCTGTGCCCAGCCACGGGGTTAGCCAGCTGTGGAACCTGCAGGGCTCGAGGGGCCTCCAGCCGGGAGCCAGAAGCCATCCCTGCCTCTCAGCCCCCCCGCCCCCTCCAGCCTCGTGGGGGACAGCCCCAAAGGATGGCCTGGCTCGGAGGGGGACGCCAGGGCACTGCCAGCCGAGGGTGGGACAGCCTCTGCCATGCCCACCCGTAGGGGGCAGAGGGCGGCCGCTGCCCCAGGGAGGGGGCAGGAAGGATGAGGGCTGTGGGACCCAGGGCGTTGGGGAGGCAGGAGGCCCGGAGGGAACGGGGCACCACAAGCCAAGGCTTCAAGTGTCCGTCATTGACCTGGACGTGGCTTATGAAGCGCAGATGGGAAAACAAAATATTCAGCATTTTGACGTGGTGACGGCAGGGCCCTGAGTGGAGTCCGGTCCCCTCCGCGGGGCCCTGAGTGCACCCTTGTTGGGGCGGCCTGCCTTCTGCGGCGTGGCCCTGACCACGGGGCAGGGAGGTCACCGCGGGCCAGGCCCAGGCCGGTCACCGGGCGCTCACGGCAGCCTCTGAGGGCTCGTTCAGCCCCTCCTGCGCGGCCAGCATTTTCCTGGACCCGGCTGGCTCCGACAACCAGGGTCCAAGGCCCTGGTGGACATATTTCTCCCCAGCCCCGGTCTCCCTGCCCCCTCCCTTCACACACACACACACACACACACACACACACACACACACAATCCTGAAGGATCAGCTTGAGGCCACGATGGCCAATCTGATGGAGAAACTGGGGTTCGGAGGTTTAAGGCAACGAAGCCAGTGAGTAGGGGAGTGGTGAGTGGGGGAGGGGGCCTCCCTGGATTTGGGAGGCCACAGCACCCCTCCTGGCCTCCTTCCTCTGTGGCCCCTCGCCCAGTGCATGCTTTTGCATCCATTATTGAAGAGAAGGCGGGCGCGCTCTGAATGCTGCTCTGTCTCCCGGGCATTGGGGCGGCTTCTCTCAGGCAGGGACCCCAGGCCCCGGCTCAGCCCTGCTTTCCGTTCACAGCTCCACGCCCCCCTCTCCTCTCGGTACGTTTCCACACGCTTGTGCGTTTGCTCGGCTGCCTGTGTTTCCGCTGGAGGCACCAGGCCGGCAGGGAGCCACCCCCACGCCCCTGGGACCTCTCCCGGCCTCTCCCGTGGGCAGCTCAGCTCCCCGCTCCACCGACGGGAGGTCTGCCGGCCCTGGGCTCCGGAAGCACACTCCTTATCTGTTTCCTGCAGCTGGGCTGGGTCTTAAAATAGGAAGCCGAGAGCTGACATCTCTCACAGGCCAGGCTCCGGGGGGACGTGAGTTACAGACGCACCACAGGGGCCGTGCCCGCAGCAGCGGAGAGGGGCCTGGGCGCTGCCCCTGAGGCAGACCCTGCCCTGCGGCTCCTGGGCAGCGGGCTCTGGGCCAGGTCCTCTCGGCTCCTCGTCTACAAAGTGGGGTAGCAGCAGTCGCTACCTCTTCAGGCTGGCAGGGGGTCGCTGTAAGGGACGGCTGCTAAAACGCTCAGAATGGGGTCTGTGCCCCTCGGGCCCGGTGCAGGGTGACCATGGTGGAGAATGAGGGAGACTGCCCAGCGACATCAGGAACCAGGGACTGGGGGGACAGGATCTGGCCTAGGACCACGCCTCTAGAATGCCCTCCACTGTCCCCAACGCCCTTCCTCCCACCAGCTGGCGCCCCACCAGCCCCCTGCGGGCCCCTGTGACACCCACAGGCAGCCGGAGCCTGGATGCTCCTGTGTCATTACCTTCACAGCACCTGGTAGCAGTCCGCGCCTAGTAGGTCTCCAGGACGCCTACCTGCAGCTGGGCGTATGGACGGGAGGGGGCAGCTAGGCGCAGAATGCCCCGCCGTGCCAGGCCACCCCTCCTCCTCCCCCAGGGCTGCGTGGAAGTCGGCATCCACTGTGGAGCACGGGGTCACCCCAGCTAGTTCCTCCTTCCCGACCCCCTAGAGCAGCGGCCGGCAAACTGCAGCTTGAGAGCCACATGCAGCTCGTGAGCCGCAGTTTGCCGCCCTGTTGGCTAATGAGTTCGCCGACCGCGGCCCTAGAGCAAACGGCAGTGCTTGCCTGGACGGGAGCCCCTGACCTGGCTGGCGGGAACGGAAAGGAAGTGTGGGGTGACAGCCCTCCACTCTGGGATCTGTTCTCTTGAGAAGCCCACGGAGACGCAGGCTGCCCCGCACGGCGAAGGGTGGGCTCGCCGGGCCCCTTCCCTGAGTGTCTCCCCGAGGTGCCTCGCAGCCGGGTGTGGGCTCCGGCTCAGCTCACGCCTTAGCGGGCCCGGAGACCCAGCGCTTGGCACCTGTCTGTCCTCCCGTCCGCCCGCTGCCATGGCAGTCTGTGGGGGTGGGGCTCCCGAAGGTGCTGGCTCCCCCGGGCTGCGCCCCTGCCCTCACTCAGAGCCCGGGTGTCTGAGCTGCACGTGTCCAGTGGGGACCACTAACAGCCTGCGGCCGGCTAGCCGCCCCCGTGGTGGCTCCCAAGGTTTCAGACCAAAGTCCTCAGCTGCGGAGGGCGCGGTGCCATGGCCGAGGCCGGAGAGGCGGTGTGAGTCCCGCGCGCCCTTCCCTCGGGGCAGCCATGCTGACTTCCACCAGGAGCCGGGGAGCTGCAGGCCAGGCGGGCTGGCTGAGGGCCCGGCCCTCTTCCTGTTCCCGCGGCGTTTTCCCCGTGAGTCACCGGGACTCTCCCAGGTGGGGATGCTAATTGCCAGCGCAGGGGAGCCGTCTCTCCATCCCTGTGGCCGCTCTGGGCTGCTATGGAGAAACATGTCCCTCTGCACCCAGCCGGTGTGGCTCAGTGGTTGAGCACCGACTTATGAACCGGGAGGTCACGTTGGTTGATTCCTGGTCAGGGCACACGCCCGGGTTGCAGGCTGGTCCGCAGTGTGGGGCGTGCAGGAGGCAGCTGATCCATGATTCTCTCTCAGCATTGATGTTTCTCTCTCTCCCTCTCCTTTCCTCTCTGAAATCAATACAAATATTTTTTAAAAAAGAGAGAAAAGAACCATGTCCCTCTCCATATACGCATCCCCAGAACCCCTCTGTAGGGGATACAGAGTCCTGGGCGCTCCTGGTGGATTACAAACTACGGCCACGTTTATTTATTTATTTATTTATTTATTTAATATATTTTATTGATTTTGTACAGAGAGGAAGGGAGAGAGTTAGAAACATCAATGAGAGAGAGTCATTGATCAGCTGCCTCTTGCACACCTACTACTGGGGATATGCCCGCAACCAAGGTACATGCCCTTGACCGGAATCGAACCCGGGACCTTTCAGTCCCCAAGCCGACGCTCTATCCATTGAGCCAAACCAGTTTCGGCACAAACTACGGCCACGTTTAAAGTGAGAATGACGGCCACGGGCTTCTGTGAATGCCAACCAGCAGACGTTGGCGCACCCGCGATCAGCTGTGTCCGAACGGGGGTAGCGGGGAGCCAGCCGCCTGCTCCTTGCCCTCAGGAGTTCACAGCTAGGTGAGTGCCCGGTGTCACTTCAACCAGTCCTTCAGCAAACACCGGCTCCGGCACAAGGTTCTCCCCACACGTGGTGGAGTGGCGCCCACAACGCCCATTGCTGATTGGCTGATGCCCTGGGTGAGCCTCAGTCTCCCCTCAGGGCGACCACACGTGTGGCTGCTGGCCAACACGATTGAGGGACGAGGTGCGAGGGACGGATGCTGCCGCGTGGGGGTGGGACGGGCCTTCTCCGTGGATGCCTTCCCACCCTCCGCCGCCTGTGGGCACCACATGCACTACTGACCTGGTGGGTTATACACTGCCCCGTGCTTTGGCTAGATAACTTTTAAATCATTTGTAAGAAATGTTTTTGTTTTTTTTTTGAGGGCGAGAGAGATAGGAACATCCATGATGAGAATCATGCATTGGCTGCCTCCTGCACACCCCACACTGGGGAGTGATCCTACAACCCCGGTCTGTGCCCTGACCGGGAATTGAACCGTGACCTCCTGGTTCGTAGGTCGACGCTCAACTGCTGAGCCTCGCCTCGCCAGGCTGGCTAGATAACTCCGTCTGGCAAGGAGTGTGGGCGAGTGACTTCCTGGAGGACAACCCTGACCAACACACCCTCAGCGGGGTGACCAGAGTCAACGTCAACAGTCTTCAGTCCCATTGATGGTGTGAACTATTGGTACGATGAGCTGTGAGGGCCCTGGACCTAACACACAGGGCCTCACCCCAGTCAGCCAGCATGCTGAGAAGGTGGGTCATCTTACAGAATACCCAGATGGCACCTGCTATCCTTCTCGTCGCTTCTTTCTTCTCTGAGCCACAGTGTGTTTGTTTTTTAAATCCATCTTTACTGATTTCGGAGAGGAAGGGAGAGGAGGGAGATGGCAACATCTATGATGAGAGAGAACCATGGATCGGCTGCCTCCTGCACACTCCACACTGGGGACCGAGCCCTAGTTTTCACATCAATGAAATGGGATGGTGACAGGTATGTAAGCTGCGGGCGTGCTGTGAGGTTTAGAGGGAGTGTTTGCAGGACTGACCCGAAGCCCACGTCACATAGGCCTTCGCTAACACCTAGCTCTGGGGAGCCATGATCTATAGCTAATTAATAACACGCAAGATGCCACGCACACCGCTGAGGGTCTCAGGGCACAGCTTATTCCGTCCTACAACCACCCGATGTCACACAGGTCCTTTACGAGCCCCGCGCTGCCGACGAGGAATGAGGTCCAGGTGCCGGTGAACTGGGAACAGCTGGACCTGACCTGAGGCTGTGCCGTCGGTCACCCGACTGCTCTGCTGAGCCTCAGCGTCTGGGCTCCGCAGGACGCAGGGCTGGGAGACAGCCAGCCACGCGCTGCTGCCCAGGCTGTCCCCTTTTCTGTCTGCCCTCCTCCTTCGAATCCATTCTTCCTCCTGCCTTCCCCCATTCCCATTTCCTTCGTTAAGCAGAATCATCAAAGCTGCCTGTCAAGAATATCAGTTTCAGATGCGCCATGGCTGGCCGAGGAGGAAACGGAATGTATCAGTTATCCATGGCTGCGTAACAAACTACCCCAAAACACAGACGCTTAGGACCACAAGTTTTGCCCTGGCCGGGTAGCTCAGCTGGTCAGTGCGTCGTCCCAATGCACCAAGGTTGCGGGTTTGATCCCCAGTCAGGGCACATACAAGGAACAACCACTGAATGCATAAATGATGGGACGCCAGGCTGATGTTTCTCTCTTTCTCCCTTCCTCTCTCTACAACCAAGAAATAAAACAAAAATCACCCCCCCCCCCCGCCCCCAGTTTTCATGTGCTCATGATTCTCTGTGGTTGGCGAAACTGAGGCTGGGTCTAGGGCAGCTCACACGTCTAGAGGCGGGCCACTTGCGGGGGGGTTGGCGGGGGACATGTGAGGAGCAGGGGAGACGGGGAGCGCACCTCAATTCTCCTCCACCGGCCTCCCTAGGCTCTGGGGCTGGCTTCTGGAGGCCTCGGCTTAGAAGTCGGACATCACAGTAACACATTTTTAAAAAAAATTTTTATTTATTTATTTTTATGGTGACACATTTTATGGGTCAGAGCGAGTTACAACATCAGTCCAGGTTCAAGGGGCGGCTAGCTGGATCCCCCTCTCGTAGGGAGCAATGCCAAAGACTCGGTGGCTGTGTTTAGTCTACACCACGAAGCCGCCCCTCCCCCCAAAGACATCCTTCACTGTATGATCCCCTCTGTCCCCTCACTCCCCGCCCCACCCCCACTCCCTCCTTTTACTTGAAACAATACTTTCTCACTTCGCATCACCCAGAGCTTCATTCAACCACTCCACAAACATGTTACTATGTGCCAGGGACCCAGCAGCAAACAAAACAAAGCCACTGCTCTTGTGAATCTGATGGTCCCGGGGAGGGAGCAGACCATCCAGAAACAAACAAGCACCTACTGCCAGGCTATGAACAATGGGCGCTCTGGAGAATGGGGCAGAGTGGGCGGGCGGGTGTGCAAGGTTCTTCACGGACGCAGGGGTCAGTCCCATCCAATACTGCCGTCCACGGGCTTGGAGGACGTGAGGGGAGGAGGAGGGCCAGGCAGAGGGGGGAGAGGGCCAGGTAGAGCAAGCCAAGGGTCCCGGGGCTGGCATCGGCAGA
This sequence comes from Pipistrellus nathusii, assembly GCA_963693515.1. Lineage (NCBI taxonomy): Eukaryota > Metazoa > Chordata > Mammalia > Chiroptera > Vespertilionidae > Pipistrellus > Pipistrellus nathusii. The sequence goes on along the minus strand of OY882874.1, from coordinate 47,143,112 downwards.
GAGAATGCCTTACCAGTTTAAACGCAGTCCAAAGACACCCACCTACCCACCCAATAGCCACAATGCATTCTACTAGGGAAAAATATACAGAGAAACGGGAACTGTGGAAAAGGTCTTGCTAAGCAAAAGCGTGTTCTTCCACCCGTTCTGTTATCAGGAGAACCAAGTGACAGCTGCTCAGATCGGGCGGGCGGCGGCCCGTTAGCTGTGCAGCTTCCGGAGCTTCCCTTTCTCAAGGAGGACGTGCCACCCGCCCCCTGGCTGCGGTGAGGGTTAAAGCGACACCATCAAAATGAAAGTTCTTTCACTTCCTACCACAGTTGCCAGTGATTTTTTTTTTTAAAGAACACAAATCAACTATCACTTTCTGTGTGGGCCCTTCCTTCCCGAGGTCCCTGCTGCCTCAAGAATGAAGGCCAGCCCCGACCGGTTTGGCTCAGTGGATAGAGCGTCGGGCTGTGGACTCAAGGGTCCCAGGTTCAATTCCGGTCAAGGGCATGGACCTTGGTTGCGGGCACATCCCCAGTAGGAGGTGTGCAGGAGGCAGCTGATTGATGTTTCTAACTCTCTCTCTCCCTTCCTCTCTCTGTAAAAAATCAATAAAATATATTTTAAAAAAAGAATGAAGGCCAGGCACCTAAGCCCGACTACCAGGCCCCGCCGTGCGCATTTTGCACCCCAGGCCACCGGGCCACACCCCGTGGTCCTAACCCATCAGCTCCCCACACAGGCTGTCCCTCGCCGTCCTCTGCCCAGTGATGCCCCGTTCCTGGATCAGAGCACGTGGCCCAGACCGGGGCCATGGCCGCCCACCTGGTTCACAAGCCCCTCAGGACTCTCCCAAGAGCAATCTCCAGGCCCACTCCAGCCGCGAGGCCGCGGACACACGCCCCAGCCCCCGCTCCCCCTGCGAAGGCACCTCACTGCGCAGGGCGGGCGCGAAGCCTGGGGAGGTCAGGACCCGGCCCACAGCCACGCCCGGCGCGGGCGGTTCCGACTCTGGGGCGGGACTGTGGGGTCGCCGACCAGGGCGTCCAGAGCCGCCGCGTTTGCGGTTTGTGGACAGCGAAGTGCCCCACCCGCCGGCCCGGAGGCCCCCACGGCGGTCCCCGGACGTCCGCAAGGCCGGCGCCCCCTCCCGCCCCGGCAAGGCTTCCCCGGCCGCAGCCCCGCCCCTCGGCCCCGCCCCGGCCCCGCCCCCTCGGCCCCCGGCCCTCCGGCAGCCCCGGCCCGGCGTCCCTCGCGCGACCTCGGAGAGCAGCCCGGCGGCGCCCTGCGCATGCGCCTCCCGCGGCGCGCAGGCCTGGTCCTGCAGGAGGCGGAAGCGCGGGGCGCCGACACGCGTAGTGGAGCGGGGCGCGCGCCTCCGCCGGCGCCGCGCACGCGCAGCACGGCCCCGAGGGCGCGAGCCCGCCGCCGCCGCCGCCGCCGCCGCCGCCGCCGGGCCGGGACCGCTGAGCGCCCGCGGCGTGGGGCGTGGGAGGGAGCGCGGCCAGTGCGCCCGCGGCGCCGCCCCGCTGTCGTCGGTCTTCGCCTCCCCGCGCCGAGCGCGGTCCGAGTGAGTGAGTGCGGGGCCGGGGCGCGGGCGGGCGGCTCCCGGAGCTGGTGGTTGGCAGGGCCGCGGCCCGAGGGCGGAGGGCCGAGCGGGGCCGGACCGACCAGTCCCGGAGGCGGATGCGACGGAGGCCGGCTCCTCCCGCGCTGCCGCCGCCGCCGCCGCCGCCGCCGCCGCCGCTCCGGGGGCTGGGACGGGGGGAGGCCGCGGGCTGAGGAGACGGGGCGCGGGCCGGCCGGGCGGCGGGGACCGGGGACCTGAGGAGGCCGGGCGGCGGGGGGCCGGGGCCGGGGAGGCCGGGCGGCGGGACGCGGGGGCTCCGGAAGGCGGAGGGGCCGGGGCCGGGGGCGCCTCACAAAAGGGGGGAGGAGGAGGGGGAAGCGGGGCCGCCGGGGCCGCCGGGGCCCGGGATGGAGACTCACCCCGGGGCCTCCGGAGCCCGGCGCCCGCGGAAGGCGAGGGAGTGTCCGTCCGGCCGAGCGGGGCCGCGGGCGGTGACCTCCGGGCCGGGCTCCATCCCCGCCGCCGGCGCCCCGCGCCCCGCGCCCCGGCTTCCTCCCGCGCCGCCGCCCGTCCTGCCTCCCGGCTTTGTCGGAGGCGCGGGGGTGGGGGGTTTGCAGGATTTTGTAGCGAACGCGGTGCCTTTCCCTTTGGAGCCATTTCAGCGGCGCGGCCTGGGGGCCGGGGGCCTGGGCAGCGGGGGCGCAGGACGTGACATTGCGGGGCGCCGGGCCGGGCGGCGGCCGTCCCCGGCGTTTCCTCGCAAGGGGAGTCCGCCCGCGGCCGGACACAGGCCGCCCCCCCGGAATGGCCCGCAGAGCCTCGCCCTTCGCGTGTGGGAAATGGGAGAGACCAGCCCCTCTCTCTCCCCTCGGAAGCCACCCGGCGGGGCCCTCCGGCCGGCCGTCCCGCCTGGTGCGAGGGGCGTGCGGGGAGGGAGGGACCGGAGACCGCGCGCCGCCGCCGGGCTTTGGTGCGGGGGCGCCGCGGCAGGGAGCGCCGCCGGTTGTGGGTGCGATGCCGAGCGCCGTCGTGGTCACACCCGGGCCCGCGTCCGGGAGGCGGCGGCTCAGTGCCTCCCGAGCTCCCGCTGGAGGTGTGCGCTCCGCCTGGCGGGGAGCCCGCCCAGCCCATTGTTCGTCCCAGTGCTGCACTGGCCGGTGGGGTCTCCAGAGCCGCCTCTGAGCATCTCTGGGCAGTGCCAGCAACCAGCCTCCGAGTGAGCACCCGGGAGGCTGCCCAGTGGCAGAGTGAGGAGCACAGGCAGCATAAGACACTGCACCCCAAAAGTAGCGTCCCTGGTTTGGCAGATAGCGGGGTTCCGGGAGGAGGTGTGACTTGAGCCTCTTCTGAGGCTGGCACCCACGGAGGGTGAGTGAGTGTCCGATCAGGAGTGGAGGCGCATGAAGGGTCTGTGGGGAGGGGCTCCCAGCAGCCTGAGGATCAAGATGTTTGTAACGTTTCTGCACTCCAGGCCCAGTGTTGGGAGTTACAGAATTCAGTGTCCCAGTTCTCAAAACTAGTCAGGTCATTTTCGTTTTATAGGAAGTGGGAGAAATTGTTTAAATAACAAAATTGTATTGTTAAAGTTACTTCCTTTAAAAATAAATGATTAGCTTCCTCAGAAGAAATTATTATACTAATTTACATATGTGGTGTGTGTGTGCATGTATGTATGTACATACACTGTAACATAGTAAAAATAACTGAAAATTACTATCCTTTCTTTGATGTTATTTGGATAAGAGAAATAGGATCTTAGTTCCTATCTCTGTTAAACTCTATAAAATACTATGAAAACCTTTTTTCCTATATTTTAAAATTTATTGATTTTGACAAAAAAATTAAAAATTGTCATTAGAGCAATAAAAGATTAGATTTAAAGTGTTAATATATTATGTAAATCTAACTTTTGAAACTAAATATTTGCAGGTAAGACATTTTCAGCTATACTAAATCTTGTTTTAAATTTCAATAGCATTGAAAGTTCTGTTTGTGAAATGAATTTTTTTGTTAAAAGAAATTGATAAAAGCTTTGATAAAAAATGATAAAATTATCAAAAATTTTATCAATTTTTGATAAAATTGATAAATGATAAAAGCTTATTTCTGTAGTACTTTATCTTAAAAGCTTGTTTAAAAACATTTTGTCATTATTGTTTCCCCTTACAAAAGCCCTAAATAATTAGCAAAAAATTGCTGTGAAGGTCTTTGAGACTTTTTACTGGTATTTCATTTTTCTGATTATAAAACAGCAGAGAAGCCACCTCTTTTCCTGTCTGTAATAATTGGATTGCTTTTTTACTAGGTTCTCCGATGAAAATAAATCCAGATAAGCATACATAGTTCAACTTTGAGTTTAAAAAAAATTTTAGCACATGCTGTTAATTATCATCTGATTTCTGTCAACACTATTGACCTGGTTTGTAGACAGAAGGAGGAAATAGATGCTTTGCCCACGTGGCACCATTTCCACCCTTTAGCAGCTGGAAGCCTCGGGAAAATCCCGGTAGCACCAGCACAGCCTTCACCCGGTTTTAAACATGAAGGCGTTTCCTCACAGACTTGTATTTAATTAGCATAATTCTACCTAAACTTCATGTACATTGCCATTTACTGTAAACCCTTTTCAGAACCAGAAAAATGACCCAAGTTAATACATTTGAACATTAGCCAATGCTAGGGGAACGCATGCGACATGACTGAGTGGGATGCAGGCTGTTGGTAGGCGCCACTGCCCCCGTACAGGTGCTCCATCTGGGAGAGGCTCCGCACGGTAAGGAAGGGACATGGTTAAGCGCCGCAGGCAGACCTGAGCGGGTGCCCTGATGCTTCCTCTCCTTTACTCCTCACAAGGACTAGAGCGGGGCTGTCCATATCCTCATTTTGCAGGTGAAACACTGAGTTTGGAGTTAGAGTAGCTTACCCTCGGTCTTTCTACCCCAAAGTGGTGGGTCCTCCCTGGCCAGGCCTGAGGGGCTGACGAGAGCCCGCTCCTAACGGGAGAAGAAGCAGTCTTAACCCAGCCTTCTGAGGAGGAGTGTGCAGCAGTAATGACTGTGTCTGGGAAGGTTGAAACTTGTGTTTTCTGTTTGAATCAGATACTTTCAGAACGTGAGTTCTGATATGGCTAACATAGTGTTGGCAAACACTGTAATGAAATACCAAATGGTTTAGTTATTTAAAATGAGAATCTGTTAAATAAAAACGGGCAGCGCCTTGTGCAGTGAGGGATGCTTATTTGTCAGTGGACGTGCCTTAGTGACTTCTGATTGATGGAGTTCTGTCATTGGTGACTTCGGGGGTTAGTGTTGCTTATAATACAGTTTTGTGGGAAGCAAGGAGTAACAGAAGGGAAAAGCAACTGCCAGTGTCTCACAAATAAGCTCTGCAGTACTAGTGTGTCTCACCTGTAACACTGCTGCTCTAAAAACGTCTGTGTGACTGTCATTCTCACCAGCTTAGAGTTTCCATCCTGCTTTTACCAGCTGACACACACTCTCCTCCTTTATTTGGCGTCAGTGGACCAAAACTGAGGCTTAGAAGAACCTACAAAGTGTGCCTGCGGGCTGGGCTGTCTGTGCCCAGCACCTCCTGCCTTCACGTTCTAGACTGACAGTCCTGCACCTGGTGGCTTGGATTCTGCTGTGAACTTTGGGTACATGTTGTGTCTGCTCATGACCTTGTCTTTGCTGCGCTGGAGATTCCACGGTTTACAGAACATATTTTCAGTGGATGGTGTATCTTCCCGTCAGAGTTTAAGCACCAGGAGGGTGGCACTTTGGTTCACACGCTATTGCACGTCCAGCGTCTGACCAAACACTGCCTGTTGGAGAACTGCGCTGCGCCAGCAGGCTGCTGCCTGGTGTGCCTGGTGAAGACCCTCATTTACAGGCCACATCCGCCTGGATTCCAGGGGAGGACTTTGAACCCCCATTCAAAATGAACAATTTTATTTATTTTTAAAATATATTTTATTGATTTTTCACAGAGAAGAAGAGAGGGATAGAGAGTTAGAAACATCGATGAGAGAGAATCATTGATCAGCTGCCTCTTGCACAATCTTCACTGGGGATGTGCCCGCAACCAAGGTACATGCCCTTGTCCGGAACCGGACCCGGGACCTTTCAGTCCGCAGGCTGACCCTCTATCACTGAGCCAAACCGGTCCTGGCCAAAATGAACAATTTTAAATGAACGGTTTTACATGGCAATAGTTTGTGTGACTCCTGGATTTGTGGCTTTTGGTTAATGGCAGGAGAGGTGTATGGGTGAGTGCCTAAGGCACGTGTTCCCTTGGTAGTTTTCTTTTGGAGCTGAAAATTGGCTAGCTTCTACTAAAGGCAGGTTATGACTAATGGAGGTGTGGTGTGAATGCTTCTCTGCCTAGCCTTAAATTCATATCTATCTTTAATACATTTTGTTTAGTCTTTTGTTCTTTCCTTTTTTCCTAAGAAAAAGGCTAAATTAAAAGTTTCACGGTACAAGTTGGGATTGGTGATGTGCCTGTTCCAGATGCAGAATCAGGTGTACCTACTGGCAGATAGAAGGTGTAAGTTCAGGGACAAGGACCTTATGTAATCCTTTCCAGATCGTGGGACCCACCGCTTCCTCGTCTCCTAGCACAGGTGGTGGTCAGGCGCTGGCTGATTGAAGAGTCTCCCGCTGGGCCCTGAGGGAGCCAGCCCCCAGGAAATGAGGTGGTGTGGGCTTTGTGGGAAGGCCGACTCTACCAGGTGAGAGTTGTTACAAAGGTAGAGAAGAAGAGTTAGGGATAGGCAGATGGGATTAACTGGAATCCCCAGTGAGAAGGGGTTTCCACATAAATCCCCCCCTTCTGCCCACACACCCCATCATCAAACTTTCAGTCAACTGCACAGCTCTGTGAAGGGGAAAGAGAAAGAGCCTTCTGGAACAGTGTCTTTCTTAAAATTGGTCAAATGAAATTAAAGTTAGAGTTCGGTCCGTTACAGCTGTGACCCCATGAGATGTGCCTCAGGTGCCTGGCCCAGAGGAGCTGCTCAGAGAAGGCCAGCCAGGATTGTCCTTGGGTGGGAGGTGGGGGAGGGCCGCTGACCTGCTGCTCTGCTGCTTCCTTCCGCAGCCCTCCCGGCTCCCGGCCTTTCCTCCCCACCGGCCAGTGGTTTCTGTAGTATCACCACTCTGTGGTTTTAATAGCCCTTTCCTGGTTAGAATGAGGTTGCATGTCTTTTTGTACATTTGCTGGCTATTCACTGTTTCACCAAGTGCCCATATTTTTCTATTTAAAAATTGATATGGACTTTTTTATTCAGGAGTCTTTTGTTATATATTTTGCCACTGTCTCTTCCCACTTTGTCATATGCAGTGTTACTGACTCAGTGTTTTGTTTGTTTGTTTTTGTTGTTGTTAATCCTCACCTGAGGATAGTTTTGCATGATTTTTAGGGAAAGTGGAACAGAGGGGGATAGAGAAACATCGATGTGAGAGAGGCACATTAATTGGTTGCCTCTCCCACACACCCTGACTAGGGCCGGGATTGAGCCTGCAACCCAGGTATGTGCCCTTGATAGGAATCAACCACTGGACCCTTCAATCCCCTTCCTGATGCTCTATCCACTGAGCCAGACCAGGCAGGGCTTGTTTTGTGTGTGTGTGTGTGTGTGTGTGTGTGTGAATGTGTGTGTTTGAATAAGTTCTTAAGTCTTATCAGTCTTTTCCTTTATAGTTGGTGCTTTTCGTGTCTTTCCCTACCCTAATGCCATGAATTAATTCCTCTGTTATATTCTAAATGCTTCATGGTTTTGTCTTTCTCCTTTAACTGTATAATTCTCTTGAATTGATTTTGGTGTATAGTATGAAAAAGGATCAGTTTCATTAATGTGCAGTATGGTTAGTCTTTTACATTTTAGCCATTGTAACAGGTGTCTAATGGTATTTCATTGTGGTTTTAATTTACATTCCCCAAATGCCTAATAATGTTACATAAGTATCTTTTCATATGCTGATTTGCCATCCCTAATATCTTTGGTGTTCAAATATTTTGCCCATTAAAATTCCCCCTCAGTTGTGCACTCCTTATTTATTCTGTTCCAGGGCCTTATCAGATACGAGCAGTGCTTTTGTCCTAGGCTGTGGCTTGTATTTTCACCCTCTTAACAGTTTCCTGAAGGGCAGAAGTTACTTTTTGATGATGTCCTGTTTATCAATTTGTTTTATGGGTTGTGCTTTTTTGGTGTCATATTTAAGAAATCTTTGCCTAATTTTGGTCACAAAGATTTTCTCCCATTTCCCACGTAGAAGATTTGTAGCTTTAGTTTTCACCTGGAGGCCTCTGATTCATTTTGAGATCATCTTGACTTGTGGTGTGGCACGTGGACCCACGTTGTTTAAGGCGTAGACTGTAGCAGGTGGCGCCCTCCGGAGAGCGTTTGCTTTTGCGTCACCCAGTCTGCGATCACCAGAAGCCAGGGTCCAGGCTTGAGGGTCTGTGCCCGCCCAGAGCTGTAATTCCACTAGAGGGGCTGGCTGCTGGCCACGCCCACCTGAGCGGGTAGCCAGGGCCCCGCTCATTGAGGTCTGTCAGACGCTCGGAGACCCAGCCTTTGATGTCTGTCTTTCCCGCACTATTGTGGAAAGGAAAGTTGAGAATTTCAGAACTGGCAAACGACTCAGGGCAAAGGTGGTTTCTGTGCTGGTTTATATCTGGGTTCCTGATTTCACTTTAATTTTGTCCCGGGATTTCCTTGTTGTCTCGTTAGTTTCTGGTTGCTTTTAAGATTAAAATATTCCATCCATCTTTTTAAGTCCTTTTTCAGACAATATAGTCTTTTTCAAATAATATAGTCTGCTGTTAGGAATCAAGGAAACTTTTCATTTCTACTCCAGTGTCTACCATCTCTCCTGTAGTAGCCACTAGCCAAATGTGCTGTTAAAATTAAGTGGAATTACGTTAAAAGTTCTATTCCACAGTCACACTAGCCCCATTTCAAGAGCTCTGTCCCCACAGGTGGCTAGTGGCTGCTCCCTTGGACACTGCAGACACAGCATTGCATCATTGCACAGAATCCTATTGGACACACTGGCTACAGTGAGAACGGCACGGGACTGGCCGTGGGCACTGGGCTGCCTTGGGAACCAGGAGTCTGTTGTGTAGTTTGACTTTTCTGCAGTTTGCCTGCGGCTAGCACAGGTGATTGAGCCCCTTTATAAGCGTGTCCTAGTGAAGCCTCCCTGTGAGGTGCGTGGGGTTCTCAGACTGGGCAGGTGGTGCACTGTGTAGAAACCATGAGTACTGAGAGTTAGCTTCCAAACAGCTGCCAATGTCACAGAGAGTTCCTGAACATATTAATGATGTGTGGACTTGAATCCCTGCCCTTGGGGGTTGCTGTCTAGTAAATAGGCAATTACCATGCCATGTTCAAGCGCTTTACCAAGCTGCAGGGGACTGCTGGGCTTGCAGGAGACTGCACCCTGTGGAGGATCAGTAGGAGCTAGCCTGGGGGGAAGGGGAAAGATGGGGACAGTGTTCTAGGCAGAGGAAGAGCACTGGCCAAGATAGATGGTGGTGGGAATGTGCAGATGGTTTACTGCACCACCAACGAGCCTCTTGTATCAACGGGGCAGAGCTGAAACCCGTTTGGCTCAGTGGATAGAGCGTCGGCTTGCAGACTGAAAGGTCCCAGGTTCGATTCCAGTCAAGGGCATGTACCTTGGTTGTGGGCACATCCCCAGTGGGGGGGGGGGTGCAGGAGGCAGGCAGCTGATCAATGATTCTCTCTCATTGATGTTTCTAACTCTCTATCTCTCTTCCTCTCTGTAAAAAATCAATAAAATATATTAAAAAAAAAAAAAAAAAAAAAAGAACAGGCAGAAACCACAGATAGAAGAAAATGCCAGGAGTGGAAAACCTGAAACGGTGCTCCACCCACTCCCGCAGGCATCCCGCTAATTGGAGAGAAGGTAGTAGGATTAGGGAGGCTGGGAACCTCTTTGCAGCCACGGAGCTCCAGTCCGAGAGTGCTTGCAGGTAGGACCAGAGCCATGTGGACCAGGGCCATGCGGAAGCAGCCCCGCTAGCGCTGTCCCTCTCTGCCATCTTTCCATGCTTTGGATGGGCCCTGGCATTTAATGGGCACAATTCTAGCCTTTTTGTCAATCTTGAACTTTTTGTCTTGTTTTGTGAATCCTCACCTGAATGTACTTTATCCATTGCTTTTTCAGAGGGAGTGGAAGGGAGGGAAGGATGTGGAGAGAGAGAAAAAGAGAGAGAAACATAGGTGTGAGAAAGATGCATTTATTGGTTGCCTTCTGCACGCACTCTGACCTGAGGTGGGGAGCAAACACGCAACCTAGAGATATATATATATATATATAATAAAAAATAAATATATTTTATTGATTTTTTACAGAGAGGAAGAGAGAGGGATAGAGAGTTAGAAACATCGATCAGCTGCTTCTTGCACACCCCTACTGGGGACGTGCCCACAACCGAGGTACATGCCCTTGACTGGAATCGAACCTGGGACCTTTCAGTCCACAGAACATCGGTATATCCACTGAGCCAAACCAGTTTCTGCTAGGTACATATTCTTGACTTGGAATTGAACCCTCAACCCTTTGGTGCTTGGGGCAACGCTCCAGCCATTGAGCACACCAGCCAGGGCTTGTTACTAAGGGAATCACACTGTGTTTTTACGACTTCCTTTTTGCACTCAGCTCTGATCCTGAGACTCACCTGAGGGGTGGACACGTCAGTGTTCACTCATTTTCGCTGTTGTGTAATCTGGCCTGCAATTGGTGGGCACTTGGCTGGCCTCTAGCCTTTTGCTATTGCAAACGCTGCTGTATGTTTCCGCTGCCCGCATGCATACAGATGTCCAGCCCATCCGTCCAGGAGCATCATTGCTGGGCTCTGGGCTGGCCAGGGTTCAGCGTGACTAGTTGCTGCCAAATTGCTTTCAAAGTGCTTGTACCAATTTGCTCCCCCATGAATGTGAGAAAGTGGCTCCTGGCTCCACATCCTGGCCAGCGGTTTGTTTTGTCTGGCTTTCTAGTCCTGCCATTCTGTCGAGTGTGTAATAATATCTGTTGTGGCTTTAAATTGAATTTCCCGCGTGACCAATGTTGTTGAGCTTCGTTTCATCTATTGGCCATCTCTCTTCTCTGTTTTAGGACGGACTTGTGAGCTCATTGGCTTATCTCCTCTCTGTTTGGCTTCCTGGCTCCAGCCTTCTTTCTGGGTGTGGATCTCAGCAGTCCTTTGTCTCCAGCTTTGGTCTGTCGTCTTCCTTTTGACGGGTCTTTGAACAAAAGTTTTTAATATTAAAATTCTTTATCAATATTTTCTTTTTTTGATTAGCATTTTTTTTTTTGTTTCATTTAAGGAATCTTTCTTTATTGGAGGGCTCAATTTTGATACAAAGTATTTTTATTTAGTTCATAAAGCATTTATTGTTCTATTCAGGAAGTTCATTATGTAGATATTATACTTTTAAATTGCCATCCAGATTCCTGAAAAGTGTTTAAATTACAAATGAGTGCATTTTTTGATGTACCTGGTTGTGATTTATTTCTAAAATTGGATTGTAGTCACAAAATTTGTTGTGTATGAAACTAGTGTTTTGAAATGTTAACTACACCCGTATCATAGGCCACTTTGGCTACGATCTTGGTCTAACTTAGAAACTTCTGGGCCCTGAGCTACTTAAGTAGTTTATACCTTGGTTATGAAAAATAGACTTTGAGTAATCGATTAGCCTACGCTTTTAGTTAATAGAGTTTCTCATGGTTTATTTCTGCCTCTGGAAGCCTGCTGGTTCCTGGCTCAGGTCGAGGTGAAAATGTGCACGGCCAGCTCTTGGCCCTGTTCTCCCCAGACTGAAGCTTTCGGAAAAGTGACCAGAAAAGAGACCATCGCCTGCCAGTCTGTTTGAGCTCAGCTGTCAGGCAGGGGCTCATGCTGGGCCTGCAGCTGCCTTCCTTTCACTGAATTTGTTAATTAAGCTGTTTAATTTTACTTTCTCAGGGGCTGATTTTTTTAAAAAAGGAAAGAAAGTAAATTTTTGGTTCGTGATTATTTTGAGGCCATTTAGTCTAGTCCTTCTTTTGGGTGTCCTTTTCAATTTTATTTTATTTACTTTTACATAAAGTTATATTAAAGTGAAAAACAATAACAATTAAATAATGAGCCAAAAATTAAATGTTGTCCCTTCCCCAAAAGCCTCAGGAATCAGTAATTGAAGGGGTCTAGTGTCCTGGTGTGTGCAGTGGGGCAGGTCTTTTTCTTTTTTTTCTTCTTAAAAAATATATATATTTTATTGATTTTTTACAGAGAGGAGGGGAGAAGGGAGAGAGATAGAGAGCTAGAAACGTCGATGAGAGAGAAACATCGACCAACTGGGGATGTGCCCGCAACCCAGGTACATGCCCTTGACCGGAATCGAACCTGGGACCCTTCAGTCCGCAGACCGACGCTCTACCACTGAGCCAAACCGGTTTTGGCAAGGCAGGTCTTTTTCTTAGGAAGAGCATCTCACCTCGGAGACAGAACACCTATGTGCACATGTTGGCTCTGTGCCTTTAGTCACGGGCCTTCTGACAAGTTGTCTAGTTTCTGTGATCCCAGTGTCCTTGCTGATCACGTCTGTGCTTGTGGGGAACTCGGCCTTTGAGGCTCTGTGTACAGTTACCGTGTTAAGTGGGTACAGATGTGAAGTGTTGGCAATGGATCGCTAACAGACTTGTATAGTGTTTTGCTACTGAGGCTACCCTTTGTGCTAATTGTGTTTCCCTTGCTTGTCCTTGAGCTGTTCTGTTCAATTAGTTCATTTGTTCAGCATCTATTGAATGCCTGTCTTGTAACAGGTACAGACCTGCGGGGACCAAGCCTGGCCCAGTGCAGTGTGATGCCCACAGTGCTCATGTTGTAGCAGGTGCTCTGAGGACTCAGAAGGCATGACCCCAGTGCTGGTCAAGTTCAGGCATTGCCAGACAGTAAACACTTCAGATTTTGTGGGTCATATTTTTTTTAGCCCTTTAAAAAGGTAAAGATCATTCTTAATCCAGGACCTTTACCAAAAACTGTCTGCGGACCAGATGTGGCCACGTCTGAAGGACCTAGCTGAGTGGAAGGACTTGGAGAAGGTCAGTGGACAAGGGGAAGCAGGAAGGGCCTTCCAGACAGGACACACCTGTGCCAAGGCGCAGGTGTGAGAGGCTGGGCTCGGTGGAACTGAATGTTTTTGTCAAGGTGAGAGTACAGGATGGGTTGTGCAGAGAAGGTGGTGAAGTTGATATTACAGACAAGATCAATATAGTTTGTACTCTAATTCAGAGAAGGTTTATTGGGCAGGAGTTACAAAGCTCAGCAAAGGGGTATTGCAGCTACACACTTTAGAAGTCATTAAGGAAACAGCTGCCCAGTGTTGCCTCACTGGAAAAGTGGCGAGCAAAGTTCAGAGGGTGCGATATAATTATACACTTGATCTTAGCCAAAAGGCTGAGAAGCGATGCGATATAATTATATAATTACTAGTGTCCCAGTGCACGAATTCGTGCACATTGAAAGAAAAATTAATTGGAATAAATATTTTAATATCGCTATTTGCACTTTCTCTACCAAATTCACGATCGGCAATGACAGATTGAAACACATGCGTGCGATTGGTGCCAGTGAGAGCTTTATATGTATCGAACATGTGTGAGTCAACTTGGCCTTTTAATATAAAATAAACTTGCTTAATTAGACCTGCTTTCTGAAGTAGCTAAACTTTTTTCAGTCCAGTGAAGCACCCCAACTTCTCTTTCATGTAATTATTAGCAGCACAGCAGTAAATATCAACATGAAGTAGATTATTATTGTAGATCATGCAGGGAGACCAAAGGGTAAAATATGTAACTGTAGCAGTGTGGACTAAATGCTGTGCATGAGAAAACCTGAAGTCATTTTCAAGTCCATCATTTCTTCTTTTCTGTCAGGTCAAGTTTCTAAACGTTCTAAATCTCTGTTTTCCGGCTAATGAAAATAAAATAGGATTCTACCGAATCTCCTATCTACCTACTCCAGGACTTCTGTGAGGATCAAATTAGATGAGGCTTGGGAGCTTCACAGATATTTGGTTAAAGTGTAAAATGTTTGCCCCTGGCTATAAAGCAAGTTGTGTTCTTGGGCTGAAGAAACTCCTAGAAGGCTAGTTGCTAGGGAGAGGAAGCTGGGCGTTGCTACGTGATGTCGTTACCTGGTGCCCACAGTGACTATTTCCAGGCTGAGCTGGCCTTTTGGGCTGCATTTTGTGCCACGGGTTCTTGGCAGCGTTGGCTGCGATTTGGTGGGTGTCGCTCTGGGGTGGTGGCAGGGCCTGTGTCCCACTTGGGAGAAGCCAAGTGTTGCTTTGTGGGCGCCAGGTTCGTGGTAATGGCCAGTGTGTTTCATGGCAGCTCCTGCATTGTCTGCTCCTTGGTGGTCAGTGCGCATCATAGTTACTGGTTGGACATATGGACACTTAGCCTCTTATATGTATGGATTGTACAAATAAATGAAGAAAGCCTTAATTAAGAGTGCAGCTGAGAATGGGAAAGAGGCATGTGAGGCCTGCTCTGAGTTCATCTCCAGGCTCTGAGCTGGTAAGTGCAGCAGCAAGGCCGAGAGGGAGTCCAGGATACGTTCAACATGGCTCCCAGATTGTCCCTTGGGTGATACATTCATAAAGCTTATTTTGCTCTTATGCAAATGCTAGTGATTAAACAAAAGCTTTGAGGAGAAACATTTACTCCTACGTCCATGAACCCCAGAAATCTTAAGAGAATTGTGTGAGCATGTGAGCTGTTGCCCTGGGGAGAGACTCAGGGGCTTCCATCAGATGATTGCAGGGGCCCACCCCCTAGGGGAGCCAGTCCTTGTGAGATGGCGGACACCTGGTGCTGTCAGCAGTATGGGGCCTGAGCAAAGGCTAGCCTTCCAGGTTACAGGAATCTCACTTTAAATGTGAGATCCCCAAACTGCCACGTCAAACTCAAACAGATGCTGCTGCCTCCGAAATTGAACCGTCGCAACTGGCAATTAAACTGTTTCCCCTGGCCTCCCTCACCTCCAGTCAAAACAAGACACGTTTTGGAAAATGGAGGCCAGCCAGGTGTTTGGGACTCTAGTTGGCATGAAGTGTTTTCAGCACAATTTTACACTCGACAAAGCTAAAGCTTATATTATTAGGCATTCATAATAGCCACATGGCTACCTGAGATGGACAGGTGTCAATGTCAAGTGTAGGATATGCTGACACAAAAACGAATGCAGTTCCTTCTCTCGAGTTAGACGTGTGTGAGCAGTGAGCTGTGGAACAAGACTTAAACCGTGTTGTCAGGGCGAGCCCTCAGTGGCACGTGCGCCCGGCACAGGAATAAGAAGCAGGACGCCTTTGCTTCGTGTGGAGTCTTGTAGCAGGCATTCTGCTGGGATGGCCTCTCCTCACCCTCTTCCGGTCAGTGAGGGAGGGCAGTCAGTCCGGGGTGGAGACGGCCCAGGGCAGTGGGGTGGACAGCTCAGTTCCCCATTTCTTAGTTCTTTTATACTTGCACCTATGGCTTATTTTCCCATAGTTTCTGATCGCCTGTTAGCCAGTTCCCCATAAAGTCGGTCGCACAGACTCCTCTGTTCACGTTGTATTTCTGGGAGACCTTTCCTAGAGGTCTCTGCTCTCTTTTTCCAAGCTGTGTGCTCCTGTGCCGTTAACTGCGTTGTCCGGCTATTCCTGTGTTCTTCCATGGCTGTCCCCAGAGCCGGCTTTGTGTTTGTTATCTCATCTTTGTATTTCTTGGCCGCCTTCTTGTTTGAGTAGGGGCATCATCACCCAGCTGCGGATCCGGTAAGGAGGTGGTGCCTGCCGTGCCTTGGGCTAGGTGCAGACAGCCCCACACCCTGCTCTGGACCTCCCGCCCCAGCGGGGCCTCAGTCCCACTCCTGGTGCGCAGCGCCTTTCCAGAACCTTCCCCGTCCCCGTCCCCCTCCCCCTCCCGCTGGGGTTTCCCTGTCCTTAGCGTCTGTCCGTTGGAACTCCTGTTTTCTGCCCCGTGTCTTCCTCCTGTTTGTTTCTGCTTGTCACGTTTTGGTGGAGACTTTCTCCAGTGGCTTTTGGAGATGGGACGCTTGGAGGTAAAATGATAGAGACAAATGCATGATTGAACCGTGATTGATAGTTTGTGTAGTTTCTCTTTCCACTTTCTTCCTTCCTCTCCCTCCCACCTCTTTCCTGTCTCCTTCCTGCTCCCCTCTGACATGGGTGGGGGACCTGGAGAGTTCACTGTGCGGACCGGGATGAGCTCTGCCTCCTGTGTTTATGCGGGGCTGGGTGCCTCAGTCCAGACACTGCTTTTCCAGGGCCTGCCCCTCAGCCTCTGTCCGGGTGAGGAGCGTAACGGGGAGGCGTGCTGTGAGTCCTCGCTGCGGTTCAGTCTCTTCCCCAGCTCTGTCCGCAGGCGCTGCCCCGGGAGCCTCCTGGGCACCGCTGGACCCTGCCGCTGTTCTCCGTGTGCCATTCTGGTGCGGAGCCTGGCTTTCCTGGCCTGTAGTCATTTACATGCTTCCAGTCTTTGTATAATTGGTTTCCTCCAAGTTTTTTCTCCTGCTTTTAAAAAATATATATTTTATTGTTTTTTTTACAGAGAGGAAGGGAGAGGGATAGAGAGTTAGAAACATCGATGAGAGAGAAACTTCGATTAGCTGTCTCCTGCAACCCCCCCTCCCCCCGGGGGATGTGCCCGAAACCAAGGTACATAGCTTTGACTGGAATCAAACCTGGGACCCTTTAGTCAGCAGGACTCCAGCCACTGAGCCAAACTGGTTAGGGCTCTCCTTTTTTTTTTCTTTTTCTTTTTTTTTCTTTCTATTTGTTTTGATCTCTCTCTTCCATGTTAGAATTAGAACTAAGCTTTTCTTATAATTTCCAAAATTTTTGTTCCTTTTTTCCTTTCAGTTCTCCCTGTGCCATTTTAAAATAATTTTTAAAAATACCTCTTTAGGTCGGGACCGGTTTGGCTCAGTGGATAGAGCGTCGGTCAGTGTGCTCAGTACTCACACCCGGTAACGACGGCGATTCCGTGGACTGAAAGGTCCCGGGTTCTGTTCCGGTCAAGGGCATGTACCTGAGTTGCGGGCACATCCCCAGTAGGGGGTGTGCAAGAGGCAGCTGATCGATGATTCTCTCTCATCGATGTTTCTAACTCTCTATCTCTCTCTTCCTCTCTGTGAAAAATGAATAAAATATATTTTTTAAAAAATACCTCTTTAGTATAATTTTAGTGGGAGGGGGTGGAATAGATGTGTATTTTCTGTTGCCATATTAAATTGTGATCATTGATATGTTTCAGTAGTTTTCAGTTCACCTGTATTTTCTTAGCTAGGATGTAGATTTGAAGACAGGAACTTGCCGTCAGATTTTCACCCCTCACTCCCTAGAGAGAGGTGCAGGGAAGTTGGCTGAGGGGGGACCACAGCAGGCCTCTGAGAGCGTGGGCTGAAGTTGGCCTCTTACATGCAGTTTCTCTTGGCAGGTTCCCTCGGCTATGGAAAGAGGAGAGAGAAGCTAGGGTGTGTCCGCACTGCCACTGACTCCTCCACAGAGCTGCGGGGCCTCTGACCGTGAGTATGTTCTCTTGCTACGCTGTGCCTTGGTTTTTTGTTTTATTTGACTTTCCTTTCACCTGTCCTGGGTGACGGTGACACACGGCCAAAACCAACCAAAGGCACTGATTTTGCAGGACAGATGGGGAGGAAGTGCACAGTGAGCTGGGTGGTGCCTTCTGTGTGTACACGCTTCACACGGGTTTCCTGAGATAGGCAGCATTACAGTGACGGGGACAGTGCTGCTAGTCACAGTGACAGCGCGCTTTAGAATAGTGCCAGTGCATGGCAGATATGTTCAGTCACACTGCTGACTGCGTCCTCACAGTAACCTGGCATAGGGTCCCTTTTCCCGTTTCATACGTGCGTAACCAAAACACAGAGGGTTCAAGGTTACTAAGTTAGTAACGCCAAGCTTGATGCACACTCCACGTGGCTTCCGGGTGTGTGCTCGCTACTAATCCCCATGCTGTGGGCCTGGGATGCAGATGTGGGCTTCACTTAGGAACTCTTCACTGACCCCCAAGCCCAGCTCTCTCCTCGGACAGAGCGTGTAGTTCTGGGCCCTCTGCCCGGTGGGGAAGACGTGGTGAGACGTGTGCAGTGTGCTCAGCACTCACACCCGGTAACGACGGCGATTCCGTGGAGTCTTCCCATTCTCCTGGAGGAAAGCAGCCCAGAGAGATGGGCTGTTTTGTATTTGTCATTTGGACTTGTCCTTGCTCACAGGTGGGAAGTGTAGAGCTGAGATTCTGTCCTAGTTTGTCTGAACCAGACTGCTCTTTCCCGTGAGTTAGTGGCAAACTGAGGACCGATTGTTGATGGAAGGTTCGTAAATCTCACTGGGGGTGTTTACCAATATGTTGGTATGGTAAAAGCCTCATGAACTTGGACTTCATAGGCCCAGAATTCATAGTCTTTATAATTTATGTTGAACTTGACTTTGGCAGTGTCTCTGTCTTAGATGTCCGAGGGGCAGGGCCTTGGATTGTTTCTTTCATTTCTTTTTTAGGGTCAGTTCACTTTCCTCTGTTGTTCTTTCTCTCCCACACCTACTTCTGTTTCTCCAGAGACTAGGTAGGAGGGACAGGAAATTATGTCACACAGTTCCAGTTTCCTAGCGAGCCTGGAAGCATGGCTCCTGTTCTTCCAGTCCCCTGCTTGGTCCTGGCTGCGAGAGGGGCTGCTCGGTGTGCTGGGCCAGGTGTGACGGTGGTGCAGGGCGGAGGGCACAGCCCAGCTATTATACTTGCTTCCCTGTGGAACTCCCTCCTAGCTCAGAGAAGGTGTCTCTGTTCAGCGGTGTGTTTGTGTATTTGGGTAAGTCTGTTTCTGAGAGTCTTCGAGGGCAAAGATTGTATTTCATCTCTGCATCTTTTCTGCTTAAGCCACAATTAGTTTCCATTAAATGCTGAACAAAGGACTGTTTAATGGTTACCACAAAATAAGTTCTCTTTTCTTAATAGATCCGAACAATTTCTTCACATCCTTGCCAACACTAGTTATTTTCTGTTTTGTTTTTTACATAGTGATCATCTGAATGAATAACTGTGAGGTTGGTTTTAACATCATAAACATTTTGAGTAGAATTAGAAAAGTGACTGCCCAAATTCCTTGCTAAGTTGGAATAGTATCTGTCAAACCAGTAAGACAAAACCAAGTGTAGGGGAGGGCAGCTGACAAGGAAGAGTGGCCACTGTGGAGCTGTGTTCGGAAGAGAAGTTATTTATGTCTCTGTCTATCACCGGAGCAGGGATGGATCTGCACTAGATGCTGCTGCTGTTTCTGGAAAACAGTACGGCTCAGACTGTAGATACAGTTTGCTCTTCTAAGCCACCAAAGGGAGGGTTAAATGTAGTGTGATTTCCCCTCTTCGTGGCTGAGAAATGTAGGTGGTAGAAGGACTCCCACTCACCACCAGGGGCCCTCCTGACACCAGCATATTCCTGCCAGCGCTGGGATAGCCGGCCTCTCAGTCCATTTCTCACAGGCCGCCCAGCGGTCCCCTGCTTCCGGGGATCTAATACAGGGGGCAGTCCTCTGAGCGATCACACCAGGGACACTGGATTTATATGGTAAAAAAGAAAACGGATGAAATGCTCAAGTTAGGGGTGTACATGCATGTTCAGTACAATAAAGTGTTATTTGAGCAGTGTCAACATTAAAGTCAATAACTACTTGGCTCTCTCTGATGTTTGTGTTATTTTGATCAAAAACAAAGCCCCTCTATTTTGTGACATATATCGTTAGGTTGAAATGTTTGTAGCGTTTCTTGGCACGCAGTGTCATCATGCCCCTCCCAGTACATTTGAAAAACTAGTGGGGCATCTGACAGCTTTCAGGGGCTGTTGTTGTTTTTTCCTCTTAAAATTGCTGACAAGTAACCTCCCAATAGTTTCTAAGCCTGGAATTTACTTTGATCTCCTGTATGGCGAAACAATTAGAGATAGCCACTAATTAGTGTCTGTGAAAGTGCTCTGGCCCAGTGATTTTCAACCTTTTTCATCTCATGGCACACATATACTAATTACTGACATTCTGGAACACACCAAAACATGTATCACATTTTTTGCCGACGAGACAAAAACAAAGTATAATTTTGATTCATTCACCCGGACAGCTATTATTTTGACTGCTGTCACTTTTTAATTTGACAATCCACGGGGAAAGAGGTCCGTGCCCCTGACCAAACAGTCAGGTCCTACACGATTAAAACCTTCTCGCAGCGCCCGCCCGGGGAAAAGCCTCTGCTCTGGTTTGGGATTGTTTAGCGGGAGCACACGTTTAGAATTCCCTGCCTTTGGGTGTCCATACCTCAGTGCGGCTTCCTGCCGTGCCATGCCTGTTTCCTGTGCGTTTCAATGCGCTTCTCTGCCACCAGCTCCAAGTCCAGCAGGTACTGCGATGCTTTGTCTGCGTTTGTGCTGAGGCGGAATTGCTGTCACCAGGGGACTGAACCGTGAGACAGGATTTGGTGATGTGGGTGTTGTGTAGGCCCCCTGAGAGCAGCTCGCCTGTCGCATGCTCTTCCTGTGGCGTGTCTCCTTTCTTTCTTTGTCCCTGTGGTCCCCCCGGGCTCAGTCACTCTCCATAGGCTGAGCAGGGCCTTCTTCCTGACTCACTCTGCAGACCTGGCAGCACGCGAGGTAGGCGACATGTCGGTGGTGGGATAAGTGTGTGGTCTGGTCTGGCTAGGGTCCGAGTGCTGGAGCCTGTCCTAGCTCTGCCACTGATCAGTTAGCTGTTGTGGTGGGTATGCACTTCATTACTCTGCTCCTCCTTCCCTTCACATGCCACGTGGATCACAGCATCATGGACCTCGGCTGCTGGGAGTGCCAATTGAGAAAGTGGAGCTGGCTGCCCGAGGTAGAGGCCTCCCAGCTTTGCTGCTTAGAAGCTCTGTGACCTTGAAGAAGTTGCTTAGCTCTCTGTGCTTCAGCTTCTTCATCTTCGAATCGTGGTAATAGAATCTACCTCGTGGGATTGGCTGTTAATAACTGAATGAGTCAATATTTTGAAAATACTTAGAACAGGGCTTGGCATGCAGTAAACATGAGCTGGAGTCGTCATCTTGTCCGTCATGTATCGGCATTACTCTCGGTGTGGCTATTTTACTACTATGTGTCGGACACGTAGCTGCTGTTCAGTAAGTGATAGCTGTGTCATCATCCTCGTTGTAAGCATGGACAAACTGAGGGTCAGGATAGTCAATATTCACTCAATATTTCTCCCGTTGGGTCTTGGGGGTCGTACTGTCAGGGTTCTGGAACTAATAACCCCTATGGATACTGAAGGAGGACTGCACTTAAGTTTTGGAGGAGTCAAAGTTATGTGTGGATTTTCTTTTAAAAAAAATATATTTTATTGAAATTTTATAGAGAGGAAGAGAGATAGTCAGAAACATCAAGGAGAGAGGAACATCAATCAGCTGCCTCCTGCACACCTCCCGCTGGCAATGTTGCCTGCAACCAAGGCACATGCCCTTGACCGGAATTGAACCTGGGACCTTTCAGTCCTCAGGCTGACGCTCTATCCACTGAGCCAAACTGGTTAGGACTTTGGATTTTTTTTATTTTAGAGAAAGTGGGAGGGAGGGAGGGAGGGAGATAGAGAAACATTTTTGTGTGTGTGTGTGTGTGTGAGAGAGAGAAACACCTTTGTGAGATAGACATCAACTGATTGCCTCTTGCATTACACCGTGACTAAGGCTGGGGATCGAATCTGCAACCCAGGTATGTGCCCTCGACCAGGAATCAAACCTATGACCCTTTGGTGCACAGGCTGATGCTCTAACCATTGGGAAGACTGGCCAGGGCTATGTTTGGATTTTTGACTCTGCAGGGTTGGTATCCCTAACCGCGTGCTGTTCAAGGTTCTGCTTTGCGTCAGGAGACAGAGACGTCAGGATGTCTGAGTATCTTTCTTGTAAAGAAAAGTCTTTCAATTAAAACCTGTTAAGTAGGACTTAGCAGAGTTGCTTTTAAATATAGTGATACTATAAAGAATTTGTTTTTAAAATTATAGAATTTTGTCCTCGCTGGTTAGGCTCAGTGGATAGAGCTTCAACCTGTGGCTGAAGGGTCCCGGGTTCGATTCCAGTCCAGGGCACTTACTTGGTTGCAGGCTTCTTCCCAGTCGGGGCATGTTGTCGATGTGTCTCTCTCACATCGATGTTTCTCTCTGTCTCTCTCCCTCCCACTCTCTCTAAAAATCAATGGGAAAATACCCCTGAGGATTTTTTAAAAAAAATTATAGAACTTTTAATGAATTATGACCTTTAAATTAGTATATAGAATTCATAAGTCAGAAAGCATGAAGGACTGCTTACTTTTTTTGTTTATGATGCATTATCTGTAGGCTATTTTTTCAAGATGTCACTGGCTGGGGAATTTAAAAGCATAAGTTCTTAATATTTAGCAAGAAGAATATACGAGTGATGATACACCACCAGGCTGCCTGGTGCCTGGAGCATTGTTCAGCCCTTTGGCCGCGGGCAAGTTGCTGGACCTTTCTGAACCTCAGTTTCTTCTTCTCAGTGATGGGGGTGGTCTTACATATAAAAGCACTGGCACAGGTGAGCCGCTCTGTACTGTGGTGGTGGCATTTGTTTCCTGTTCCCTCCCCCATCCCCCCACTTCCCTCCCTCTCTCTCTCTCTCTCTCTCTCTCTCTCTCTCTCTCTCTCTCTCTCTCTCTCTCTTTTCCATCTTTCTCTCTCTCTCTCTCTCTCTCTCACTCTCTCACTCACCGTCTGACCTGCTCCTTTTCCTTAGTGACTTGATTGGTTCTTAATGTTTTCATAGCTGCTGCTTCCCCGGGTCTGCTTCCTGGCCTGGAGGGATTTGTGATTCCTTATCTGTGGTCTTTCTAGGCACTAGGCCTTATAGTTTGGAGGTGATGTCTGGATGTCACCAAAACTGGGTGGGGGAGAAAGCTGCCATTCACTGGTTACTTCGACGTCAGGGACCTGGCTTCGTCTCTTCCTCACTCTCCACACGCACTTCCTGCATCCTGTAAAGCGCCACGTCTGCCCATCCGCCTCCACCCAGCCTCCGCTCACTCGCTTGCGCCAGCCCCCCCCCCCCAGGTGGTGCTTAGCTCATGTCCCTCCTGAGGGGGGTGTGAGACCCCTGTGACCTCTTCCTGGTTGTGGACCCTGCCTTCACAATGTGCTGAGAAGATGTGAAAATGAGATGGCAGCTGCTGTTAGTGAGGACAGCGTCCAGGGGGCTAGTGGAAGAGCTCCAGGTTTTGTCCTTGGAGAGTCCTAGCTCTGAGAGAGACTTCCGTTGGCGAGGGCTGTTTGTGCAGTCTCTCACTTCGTGGCTCGGAGGCAGCCCCGTGTTCTCGGGTCTGATCAGACATCAGACGTGCTGCTCCCAGGGCGGCAGCGGGCCTCTGTCCTGCTCTCCTCGGAAGTGGCGGGAGCTGGCGTGGTCCCATGTACGCGCATTGATCTGTCTGCTGTCTCCTCTGTTCTTTTCTAGCCTGCTTGCCTGTGTTTTTCTGGAGCCCCTTTCTTCCCAGTGTTGCCTGGGGTCAGAGTTCAGCCTGGTGACTGATGTGTTTTCACTGGGGCACATACAAGGTCACTGAGCCTTGCTGCTATTAGGAGCCTGACTGGGAAGCCTGGAGACAGCCATCATCAAGAGCAGCGTGTTAGAAATGAGACAGACTGCCCGGCATCACTGGACACAGATGTGCCTCTTGTTCTCACCCTTTGCTCAGCTCATTTTCAGAAGTTAGTGAACGCATAAAGCCTCAGTCACGTTCACAGTTAAGTAAAGCGCTTGATTTTTTTGTTAGTTTGTGGGATTGGCTACTAACAAAATGACCCGTATATTTGGAAACCTACGCTCAGCCGGCAAGGGCTCCGGGAGCTGGCTACCATGACCCTTCTGCTGCGTGGGGTGTTCAGATCGCTGCATTCTGAGATGACCTTGGCTATCCCTCAGCTTGAATGCATGAGTAAGCAGTGTTTCATGTTGCTAGTGGCTTGTTTTCCGTGCTGCTTCTCCTGTGTGGGATTCTTATATTTTGAAGCTAAGAAAAAGCATTTGGACCCCTCGAGATTCCTCAAAGCTAATTCTAAAACAAGTTGGCACCCTCAAATTTCTGTTTCTGTGTATGTTTTCTAGATAGTTT
This sequence comes from Pipistrellus nathusii, assembly GCA_963693515.1. NCBI lineage: Eukaryota > Metazoa > Chordata > Mammalia > Chiroptera > Vespertilionidae > Pipistrellus > Pipistrellus nathusii. Next base: position 47,119,319 of record OY882874.1, on the reverse strand, counting down.
AAAAAATATATATTTTATTGATTTTTTTATAGAGAGGAAGGAAGAGGAATAGTTAGAAACATCGATGAAAGAGAAACATAGATCAGCTGCCTCCTGCATACCCGCTACTGGGGATGTATGTGCCTGCAGCCAAGGTACATGCCCTTGACTGGAATCGAACCTGGGACCCTTGAGTCCGTAGGCCGACGCCCTATCCACTGAGCTGAACTGGTCAGGGCTTTATACATTTATAAACTTACTGTGAAAGTATCAATTTGGAAAGATTTTACCTAAAAAATATTTGGGTTCCTGAGAACAAATATTTATTTTACAGCCTGTTTTTTAAATGACAATAAGGATTTTGTTTTCAAAATGATTTTTATTCTATCAAGTTAATTATTTTAACTATAAGGTCAGAATTAGGCTGGAAAATGCCCAAGGCATGACTTGGACGACAGCAGTGGTCTGAGGTGGCCTGTGCGGACATGCGCTCTGAGGGGTTTGACCCGCAGCTCACTCAGTGCTGAGCTCTGGCTTGTTGTGTCCACAGGCTGCTGGACGAGCTGACCAGGGCTGAGATTAGCATATTAATAAGGGGCTGGCTTCTGGCCCGCCTCCTCCCTCCTCCCTCCTTCACCCCTCCTCTTCCCCTCCTCCCCTCCTCCTGCCCTGAATGAATCTAGGAACACAGACCCGTGGGGTCACGTTACTGGTTACTGGCTGGTTTCTTTCTGTTCCGTGGCCTAATCTGGCCAGGATGGTCTGTTTCAGATTGCGGAAGCAGGAGGAGGCTGTAACAGAGGCATTCTTCAGCGGCTGCGGGCTGCGCAGAAGCAGCACCTCCCCAGTGTGCCTCCAGCTCTGAGAAGGAGCCCAGGGAAGCTGGTCTCCTGCGGACAGAAGCACACGCTGGGGGAGCCATGGCCCGGGACTTTGTGTGCGGACTCCGGGCTTGGTCTTTGTAGCTCTGAGTTGATGTTGCTGGAACTGGCGGGCCGACAGGCCCTGAAACCAGCAGGGGCCGGCTGTATGGAGAAGAGCGGCTGTAGCCCGTTCCCAGTGTGTTGGGCTAAAGGTATAAATAACCTAAAAATCGGTTTGGTTTACACTTATTTACATTCTCACTTTGCACTAAAACGGTAGATAAAGTTTTGTGGATTTATTTCAATAGATTCACAGTTAAATGGATGGGAAAATGAACGTTGATGTGGCATGGGTCTGTAGCTACTGCAGGGAACCAGTTAGATAGCTTTTCAAATAGAAAAAGGACTTTTGTGGAAATGCATTTTAAGTATGTCTTTTTTATATGTTCTGTCCTGTGTCTCTTGAAGTTGTATGTTTTATTTTGTATTTTAATCAAGACATCCATATCTGTTCTATGATGTGGAAATGTTAAAAGAATAATGAGACTAATTTTAACTTAAATAAGACAGTAAAAAAAGGAGAGTAGCATGGATTTTCTTGTTTTAAAAGTTGGCTACCTTCACTCCCTGTAAAGATGGTATATTTATTTAACAACACTCCATGGTACTGTAAGGGGGGCTGATCATTAAGGGTCAGCAATACTCTGAATAGACAGCTTTCCATTCCACAGTTCTTAGGGCCTTTATTTATATAAAAAATGTAAATAGAAAATGTAGCGTTTTTATTATAATATTTGAGGCAATATTTGGGGAGCATGCTTAGTAGTTAAAAATGCCACAAGATTGATGCAGAAATAAGATCAAAACCTTTAGCTGCTTTGCTTAAAGTAGGAGTGAATATTCAGCCTGGAGAGCAGGCCTCAGGGAAGAAGTTAGTGAGAGAATTCTATGGGAATGTTGGTAAGGCGGCTTGGGGGGGGGGGGGAGGAGAGCATGGTATCAGAGGGCCACAGAAGGTGGCTCAGCCCCAGCCACAGCGGCCTGGTAAAACGGCTTTCCTTTCTGAGGCCCGTTAACGTTCTGTGAGTTCTTCTCTAGGCTCCTAGGCCTCTAACACATATGACATTGGAACAGTCATAGTATGGTGCTCTCTGAGCAAAGCACCTGTCACCTGTTAATAGTTAGGTATCCAGAGGAAAGGTTTTGCCGAGTTAATTCAAGCTCTTGAATGTTAAAGGGCTTTGGGCTTGGGAACCAGGACTGCCTGGCATTATTGAGCATGGCCAGTAGTGAGTGTGCAGAGCAGAGCTCTGTGCTTGTGGAGCGCTTGGTCTTTTCCTAGACCTGCTGGGGCGCGTTTGCCTGGAGCCCCCCTCTTATCCCCCCCCCCCCATTGGGTGGGAGCGCCTGTTGGTACTGGCCTTCAGAGGAAGGCTGGCCCCGCACTCACCGAGTCCGGGCTGGACCTCAGACCCACGGATCCAGCAGCAATGGGGTAGGAAATAAGACGCTACTAGGTTTTACAAATTCAAAGTGACTTTAGAAATAGGAACTTAGAAGAGAGAGTGCAGTGTTTTTGTTCATCCTAGAGCAGTTGAATTGAAGCAGTCTATTTAAAAAAAAATATTTTTGCTGACAGAGCAATGAATAGAGGCATTTTTAATTGAAATACTATTTAATAAGAGGTTGGGATTGGGCAAGAGATGGTGCTCACGTGTGTGGAGGACGGGCAGAGGGACAGCTTCAGTCAGAGTCAGTCTCTGTGGGGCTGGAACAGGCTGTTTGGGAGGAATGGTCCTGCTTTTGGGTCATTCAGGAAGAAGGCGCTGCCCCCTGCCCCCTGCTGGGAGCTGTGCGCCTTCTGCCGGGACAGGAAGGCAGGGAGCTCCAGGAAGGCAGGGAGCTCCGGGAGCTGGCTTCCTGCCACTCAGTTGTGTGATGAAGGCAAAGGGGGTGGGGCTTAGGGCCTGGCTGCCTTGATGGTGTCAAGTATAGAAGCTTCTGCTTTAGATAAATACAGAATGAAAAAGCTCAAATCTAAAGAAGATACAGATCTGTTTGCAGTTAGACACCCAAACCTCACTTTGATTTTATCAGTCACATTAACCTCAAAAAACAGCAGCGTCCCAATTTAGGAGGACCGGTAAAATACTTACTAGAACAGGCTAAAAATAGTGGGACAGACCTATATTGTGTGCTCGGAACTGAACCCGAAGGCATCCTCGGAACCCTCCGGGTCCCCTCGGTCACACAGTTGGCTGTACTGAGTGTGGTGGGAGGGAGCCCTCGTGGGCCCTGCCCTGGGAAGATCAGATTTTACCCTGTTTGAAAGGACTTGTTATAACGAGTTCAGCCGCATCGCAGTGGCCTGGTCTTACAGAGTTGTAGTTCGGAGCGCTGAGGAAAGGTCATGTGCACAGGTTGAGGCAGGACTGAATGCAGAAAGCCCTGTAATCAGTGGATAATACATTCTGGTCCTCATCACTGGGGACTGAGTGAAATGAGGCACCATCTCTCTCCTTGGCTTCTGGAATCCTGTAAGGAGGCTTGTGCCCAACTATGGCGGGAGGTGGAAACATCATTATCTGAGGAGCCTGGCCAAGAGCACAGGCATTTCTCACACTTGGGGCTCTAGCTGATGGCTCTGTCTCTAGGTCACCAAGCCTCCCTCAGGTTCAGGGTTCCTGAGTTTAAAGACAGCCTCTGCCTTCAAAGCACGAGACCAAAACAAAGCATGAGACCGCCAAGCTAACACAGCAGGCAGCAGGAAACTAAGAGCAGGAGATAGTCACATCTCAGTGCACGATCTCCAGAAGCCAGGAGAAGAGCAAAGACCAACAGGATTCTTTGAAGTACATCAAGACCAAGGCCATGGGAAGTGGCAGAGCAGAAACCAACTCAGTTTGGGAAGCATGGGGAGGTGGTGTGGAGAGAAGAGAAATTGGCATGGCAAATGCAGAAGGTCCAACATCCAAATAAATAGAGCCCAGAAAGAAGAGGGAGGAAGGCATCAAGGAAATGACGCAGGGGCCAAAGGAGGAGGGTTTCTGGATTGAAGGTTCCCGAGTTCGAAGCCCCCCGAGGCTGTCTCAGGCTGCCTGCCCTCAGCTCTTACGACACGCAGTGCAGCTCGGGCCACAGCTGTAATTAAGTCATGTGCGTGTGTATCCTGAGTGGACCGAAAGCTCTGAAGGTAGGGTTTTATGCATACAGATATGTGTGTGTGTATAAAATTTACCATCCACTCCACACATTGGTCCCAGGCCTAGCTAGAAGTGGACTCTGTAAATGAGGATTCGGGAATGAGAGGGAGGGAGGCGCATCATTTGCCTACAGAGGCAGGAACGAGTGAATGAGTGAGAAGGTGGGTGGAGCGCTAATCAACTGCAGCTGGCTCTTGGCCTAGGACAGCAGAGCCAGTGACGACTCTGATGATAGGAGAGTGCTGTCACTCAGCCGGTGACAAGTTTTCAAAGCAAGATGGAAACCAGTACCAGGCACCATCACGTGGCCTCTGACAAGTCGCTGCTCTGTTCCCACCCCTGGAAGTGGGATGTGAAGTTATTCTGAGGGTGAGGTGACTTCATCTCTAAGTAGGAATGGCCTGGGAATGCTGCGCAGGTCAGGGAAATAGCCCGCGGGCGGCGTCTGTGCTCAGTGGAGCCAGTGTCTGCATTCCAGGAAGGTGCTTGCCATAGGCTGTTTGGATTTTGCAAAGTGCCCTGAGAGAGAGAGCAACACCTGCCCCCCAATCTTTGTCTCAAAGGTAAATAGACTTCTCCTTAGGACTGCAAAGACTGTTTCTCTAAGGGGTTGTAGTTTTCCTTCAAAGGTTTCAAAGAGCCAGAATCAAAATGTCACTCATGTGTCGCCCACCCTCACCCCCCAGCCAGAAAGCAGATGGGGATGGCCTGAGGTTTACTTCTCTTTCCACATCAACTTCCCGAAGCAGAGGCTCCCCGCTGCCCGCCCCTTTCATTCCAGCATGAAGGGCCTCCTTCATTCTGGTGAGAGTTCAGGCACTTAGGCCTGTGATGTTCCTCACACTGGATTAATCTCTTACTTCCTGGCCCCCCTCCTCCCGTCCCCTCCCCTCCCAGACAGTGTCTCCCTCTGTGCTCTTCATCTCAGCCAGGGCGGCCCTTGGAGACACCGAACTGGCAGACACCCTTAGCGAGCAGGCAGCTCTGCCACCTGCGCTCAGGTGGCCTCCGGGGGCTGAGGCTCCTTTGGGTGGTGTGAGCCAGCTTTGCTGGGTTTTCCCAGCAGGCCTTTCAGTCTTGACCAAGCTTTTCCTTCACCCTCACATGCAAGCTCTATCCTACTTTTAAAAAGCCGGTGGTTTCTGCTTTTAGGTTTGGTTTGGTTTTCTGTTGTGCAAGGTGACTGACTAAGCAGGAGGGCTTTGTTTTTCGCTAAAGCCTAGTAATGTGTAGTGACTACTCACTGAATTGTTATTTTGTGAACAAGGAACCTGTATCTCAGGTAAAAGTTTTCAAAAATAGGCAGCAAAATTAACATACCTAGTGATTAAAAGGGGGTAATTTACATTGTTTATAGATAACAGTAGATTGTTGATAGAGTTGAAATAGGACTCCTGGCCTTTTAAGAATTTGTATAATAAACATTATGCTACGGTGAATCAGGTCCTGCTTTTGGGGAGGGAGGGGCGACACACAGTGACTATCTTGCCGGCCTAGGTCTCAGTTCTCAAGCGCCCGCCCGCGGGGAGAGCGGGGAGAGGCTATAAAACTTGTTAATGTAATCATTAGCGGTTCATTTCCATCAGTAGACTTCCAATATTACATGGTGAACATCTTTTTTCTCTCTTACAGAATATGACAGGTACCTAGCATCTAGCAAAACAATGGCAGCTGCTTACCTGGACCCAAACTTGAATCACACAATGAATTCGAGTGCCAAGACGCACCTGGGTACTGGTTCGGAGCGGTCCCCGGGAGCCATGGAGCGAGTGCTGAAAGTCTTTCATTATTTCGAAAGCAACAGTGAGCCGACCACGTGGGCCAGTATTATCCGACACGGAGACGCGACTGATGTCAGGGTAAGCACATTTCCAGGCACAGAGGCCATTGTGCAGGTGGGTGTTACAGCACTCACACACAGACAGAGCAGCACTTCCTACCCACACACAGAGACGTTCCTCTTTCTCCAACGTGTGCCTGACCAGAGTTTAGGTTGTTGTAAGATTTCTTAGGAAAATAACAACCGAATTAGATATTATTTATAGGATGCCATCGACTTGTTTTTCTCCCCTGGTTTTCTTTTTAATTCTTTAAAAGACACAAAAAACACAAAGCAATTAAAACAGCCTCTGATACTTAGGAAATAAGAAGTTATTTTGGAGATATTTGTGTGATTCCAAAGAGGATAGTTTCTTAAAAGCTGTTGACTAGGCCCTGACTGGCTTGGCTCAGTGGATAGAGTGTCGGCCTGCGGATTGAAAGGTCCCAGTTTCGATTCTGGTCAAGGGCATGTACCTTGGTTGCGGGCACATCCCCAGGGGAAGGTGTGCAGGAGGCAGCTGATTGGTGTTTCTCTCTCATCGATGTTTCTAACTCAGTCCCTTCCCTTCCTCTCTGTAAAAAAATCAATTTTATATATATATATATATATATATATATATATATATATATATATATATATATATAGCTGTTGACTGTCTACATACCAGACACGGGCCAGGCTCTGGAGTTGGAAGAGTCCCTGCTCGTATAGCCTGCAGTCTGTGGGGAGATGCAGCGCAGCAGGTGCCCCTCCAGGCATCCCCTCCAGGCATTCCCAGAGACGAGGAAGCCCAAGGGGGACCCCTGGGTGTGCGACGGCCTGGGCAGGTGTCCTGTGGACGGTGGGTGAGAGTGGGTGAGCCTGTCTGGTCACTGCTGCTGCTTGGTGGGGCTCCTGTGGGTTCCCCTGAGTCCTGAGGACAGGGAGAGCCTGGCCAGGGTCCTGAGGAAGGGCACCCAGAGACGCTGGGTTTCTCCTGGGGTGCTGATGGCAACCACAGGTGTAAGGAATGGTGTGTGCCCTGCACTTGCACGGTGTCTGGGCATGGGAGACAGACATGAACGTAGATGACTAGACAGACGGACAGGAGCTGCAGCCCCAGCAGGAGGAGGGAAGGCTGCACACTGAGCTGCTGTGGCAGAGGAGCTGTGCTGCTCAGGGTGGCGGGCGTCAGTGTGCGCTGGTTGTGAACTGGCAGAGCTGAGGGCGCAGACAAAGGCGCCTTTGTGGGAATTGAAAGAGGCGCCAGCCCGTCCGTGTAGCTCAGGGAGCTGTGGTTGGCAAGGAGAAGCTGTAGAAGTCGTCTGTGAGAGAATTACTAGAAAAGATGTCCCTTCCTCTAGGCAGACCCCCACCCCAGAGCCTGGGCCCATGGCTGGGCACCCTCTGGTGGGACACAGCCTGCACCGGCCTTCCTGGCGGCCCTGTCACCAATTCCTGGCCTTGAATCCAAAGCCAGATAGGGCATTTTATGCCTAGCTTGGTTCCACCACCCTTCCTGTCCTGTGAGAATTCTTTAGAAAGCTGTCTTTGACTCTTCCAGCCTGGTCCTTTGTTCCCTCCTTCTGTCTCCCCCGCCCCGCAACCTCCCGTCCCTCCATCCCTCCCTCACATTCTCCTGTGCTGGACACAGAGCTTGTCCGGGACTGAGCAGTCTGAGTGGGAGGTTGGCCACGTGCGGGCACCAGGAGCGCAGCACACAGCCTGCCTCAGTGTGGACACTCGGTGTCCTCGCCAGTGTTGGTGTGTGATGTTCCTGTCTCATGGAATAGTATCATCGACAGCATCGTGCTACCATAAAGAAATGCACCAGTGTGGGACTTTTATTTATTTATTTTTTCTTAAAAAAAAAATATATTTTATTGATTTTGTACAGAGAGGAAGGGAGAGAGATAGACAGCTAGAAACATCGATGAGAGAGAGTCATCAATCAGCCACCTTCTGCACACCCCCCACTAGGGATATGCCTGCAACCAAGGTACATGCCCTTGACCGGAATCGAACCCGGGACCCCCCAGTCCCCAAGCCGACGCTCTATCCATTGAGCCAAACCAGTCCCAGCCCAGTGTGGGACTTTTAAAATGTGGCTTACATCTTAAGTTATATGATAGCTTCAGGCAATTGTAAGTTTTTAAAAACCAGTGATTTTCTTTCTTTTTTTAAAAATATATTTTTATTGATTTCAGAGAGAGAGAGATAGAAACATCAATGATGTGAAAAACTCATCCTGCATGCCTCATACTGAGGATTGAGCCCACAACTCAGGCATGTACCCTTGATCGGAATCGAACCCAGTACCCCTCAGTCCATAGGCCAACGCTCTGTCCACTTAGCCAAACCGGCTAGGGCCCAGTGACTTTCTATAATAGACATTTATGTGTTATAGCAGCATCATTTAAAAATTTATTAATGACCTAAAACCATGGTCGGCAAACTGCGGTTTACGAGCCACATGCGGCTCTTTGGCCCCTTGAGTGTGCTCTTCCACAAAACACCACGGCCTGGGCGAGTCTATTTTGAAGAAGTGGTGTTAGAAGAAGTTTAAGTTTAAAAAATGTGGTTCTCAAAAGAAATTTCAATCGTTGTACTGTTGATATTTGGCTTGTTGGCTAATGAGTTTGCCGACCACTGGCCTAAAAGATTGGGAAAGTTTCAGGGACTGTGACCAGCACACCCTCACAGAAGGGCAGTGGAGGGTTTTGTCATTCTTAGGTGAGTATCCCTGTGTGCCTGCTCATAGATATTGTGCCCGTGACTGCCACACGTGTGCCAGGCCTGCTGCTTCCTGTCACAGCCCCAGAAACGCCCTTCCCCTCGGATTTCCCCGTGGCCTCTTCCCGAGACGACCTTCACCTTCTCCCCATCCTGGGCTGCAGGTGTGAGAAGCACCTAGTTGGGGCTCTTCAGTTTGCTGCATATTAGTCTGTGCAGCACAGAGAGTGGTTAGGCCCACCTTCCAATGACTTCCCACACGGCAGTGGGATCAGGAATACCGTCTTAACTGTATGTTCCAGTCGTGTGTGTTTAAAAAGGATCTGAGTTGCAGTGGTCTCCAGCAGTATGCTGTCCTTGTTCAGAAGTGGAACGCCCCGGGGTCTGCTCCTCAGCGTGAGCGGAGGGTGGCCGGTGCGAGGGCCTCAGACTCCTGTTAGCCAGCCGAGAAAGGGAAGAGCCGCTTTTTGTTTTAACTCCTCCCGGTCATAAAAACGCTATTTGGGGGGAAAGAGTCCCAGGTGAAATTCAGTGACTGACTTCCCTTGAAACGCCTTTACCAAAGACTCCTGATAAGAAATGAAGAGAAGTGACCATTGCATTCGCGTTTAGCACATAGCTGTGAGTGTAACGGCTGTTTTTGTGGGGTGTTTTCAGGGCATCATTCAGAAGATAGTGGACAGCCACAAAGTGAAGCACGTGGCCTGCTACGGATTTCGGCTCAGCCACCTCCGGTCAGAGGAGGTTCACTGGCTGCACTTGGACATGGGCGTCTCCAGCGTGAGGGAGAAGTATGAGCTCGCACACCCGCCGGAGGAGTGGAAGTAAGACCACACCTGCTTCGTGTCACTCTCACTGGCCTGTTTCTGTGTTCAGTCACGCACACGAGGGGGAACGTGTTAGCTTTCTGTTCACACTGGTGGTGCTTGCAACTCCTGGGCGAAGTTGGCTGGTAACTGTTAACCAGTGACCTGCCCCAACTTCCGTTCAGTCTGCCGTGGGCACCTCTGACTTCTTCCGCCATGGTTGTCTGTTGCTCCTGCTTCCCTTGTCTGTGCTGCTCATTCGGATTCCTCTGACAGCTCCGGCCCCCACGGCCGGTCTGCGGCCCCCACGGCCGGTCTGCGGCACCTCGTCACTGGGCTGCATCGCTGGCTCTGTGGCCGGGCTGGGTAATGGATGCTCACAGGGGATTACAGCAGGAGGGACCGCCTAGTGCCTCGCGCTAAAGACACTGGTGTGCAGGAGGCCTGGAGGAGCCCCCGCGGCGTGCTTTCCCAGGCTCTCCGGGCGAATAGGAGGTCGTACGTCTGACATTACACTGGAGGGAGTGTGGCTTGTGAAGACAGAACCTGTTTGTCGCCACGCAGGAATAGAGGAGATTGTGATGGAAGCGGACGGTCATGTGGCAGCCAGCTCCATGTGAACATCGCATCAGTTCTACATTTTCAGAGAAAAACACGTTTAGGTTCATAAACCTCTAGTTGAATTAAGTCTTGTGCCAGTTAGAGTTTATTTTAAAAAATGACTTGAATTTTCAGATTTATCAAGCAGCAGGAACTGAGTGAACAAAACATTATGTGACGACATAGTTTGGTTGGTTTACATCAATGGCTAGTGGAGGTTTGACTTCCAACTGTTTAGTCTGTTAATCAAATGAGTGTTTCAAAACTTAAGACTATCTTCCCCTGTATTGCTTAGTGGTTAGGGCACTGGCCATGCACTGAAGGGTCTTGGGTCCAATTCCCAGTCAAGGGCATGGACCTGGGTTGCAGGCTCTGTCACTGGCCCTGACATGTGGGAGGCAACCAATCGATGTATTTATTTATTAGAATCGATGTTTCTCTGTACCCCTCCCTCCCTCTTTCCACTCTCTAAAAGCATAAATGGAAAGAAATATCCTCAGATGAGGATTAGCAACAACAAAATTAAAAAACCAAACAAGTCAGAATGAGTGAGCTGCAGGGATATGCAACTGTGTGGATGGATCTTAGCCAGACACCACTGTGTGACAGACGTAAGTCCTAGGACAACACACTGCTGCATCTGCTTATTTTTGTTGTGTGATTTTTACCTTCATTTTTTAAAAAAGTAAGTTCCAAAAGATGACATGACATGACATGCTATTATAAAGTTAAAAGCAAAACAAACCTAAAACTGCCGTTGGGAAATACCCGCTGGGGAAGGCAACGTGGACATTTAGCTGAAGGGGCAGAGGGCAGTGGGCAGTTTAGAGCCCCTGCAGGGGGTGCAGCCTTCCCTGACCCCCTGAGACCCCGAAGGAACTAGGCCTGAACTGCTTCCTTCCGTCATGGGGTCCCTGGGAGGTGCCAGTTCAGTAGGTGGTATTGGTAGCACCTGAGTCATCACAAACGTGTAAACTGCAATGCCACAGTGAGTTTAGAGTGCAGCAAAAGGTGTTATGCAGTTTTCAGAGGTTTCTGTCAAACAGACTTAAACTTAAAAGTCTTAAATTCTGTTGTAATACTGAGTTCAACAAGAGATCTTAAAAGATTGACAGCCATAAGGCAGTACGCAGGAACCGCTGGTACGTTTGGAAGTGACACCTTTAAAAACCAGGATGGACTTCTGAATCTGCTGATTCATTAAACGTCACTGGTGCTCCTCACCAGACACTGACAGATAAGGACCATGCGTTTCTAGTCTGTGCTGGACAGCTGGTCTTTACCAGCCACGCTTACTAACCCAGTTTCGTCATTCATCAAGGACGTGCCAGCTAGAGTCACTGTGTCCTATTGCAGTAAACAAACATCCGTGTGACCAAAATGAACAGGATAGAGATGCCAGGGAAAGAGGAGAGTGTGGAGCCAGAACCCCCCGTGCTGCTGGTGGGAGTGTCAGCTTTTACCTCTGCCTATTCACCGCGTGGTGGTGGCAGATAAAGCTACAGTGTGTATTGTTATCACCCAGGAGTGCAGCTCCCGTGGCCACACAGCAGAAATGTGTACAAGTGCTCCCCAGAGTTGGTGCAGGAGCCTTCATTATGGGAGACACACACACACACACACACGGCGGGGGGAGGGGGGGGTGGTGGTGGTGGTGGAGAGAGAACAAGAGAGAATGAGAATGAGAGAGAATTCTGGTGAAAACCATTTGTTTCAACCATTCTTGAAGCTTGGCTTCCTGAGCAAACAGATTACCTTTTTTATGCTCAGAGAAGAAAAAAATGAGCATTTGGCATTATTCCGAGTAGTCAAAAACTGGAAACAACTCAAGTGGCCATCAGCAGTTATGGACTGAATAGTTGTGTGTGTCACACTTTTTAGCTTTGAGCAAACTTCAGGTGCTACATGTGGGCAAATCTCACAAACATGGTGGTGAATGAAGGAAGCCAGGCACAAAGGCTGTTTCTGTGAGCCCATGGGGTGAAGTCAGCCATGTGGGGTGTGCTTGGGCGCGGCCCCAGCCGCGGTGGACAGTGGCTAAGGGCTGGAGAGGCCCGCTCTGCAGAATTGTGGAGCTGAAGACATGCGCACACTTCTGTGCCGAAAAATAAAACATTTATAGATTAATTGATTATATCTTATTTTTTAAATATTTCAGATGCCATAATTGGCAATACCATACACACCATCATATTGAAACTGTAGCGGTGAATTGAGGAAATTATTGATTTCTAATTGTTCCATTTTGTGAATTATTTTTTAGATATGAATTGAGAATTCGTTATTTGCCAAAAGGATTTCTAAACCAGTTTACTGAAGACAAGCCAACTTTGAACTTCTTCTATCAACAGGTGATTTAATATATTTTTTTCTTTATTTCTCTGAATTTTATTTATTACCTAGCTTTATTTTAAGAATTAGATGAAATCTAACATTTGGGAGAATATAAATTTGTCACTCTTAGCTAGTAAGAACTTAGGAACTTCGGACACTTGGTGCATTTTTGTATGCTTGGACAACTCTAAAAGATACTGTTATGTGGAGACAGTAAGTCGTAGGTGACACAGCCATTGTTGACCCTCTGATTGCCAGTTTAGTTTACATGCCGAAGTATCAGCACACTCAGCATGCATCTGAATTTGTTGTCAGAGATAACTGTGCCTGTACAACCTCAATAGCCATTTCTATACTACAGCCGGATTGACTTTTTTATACCAAGGGGAGCTTGCTCTTTACACCTCACGATATGAGTTAGGCAGTAAATACATGTGGCATAAATAAGCCAACACAATTTTATGACCGAATAAGTGTTACTTGTTGGTATTAATGAGCTGTGCCCCTCAAAATGTCTAATGAATATCAGAGACATTTGAACTACAGTTTTGCCACTAAGTGCACTTTTATTTCTTCATCATTTTATTGAGAGGCAATGTCTCAAATGACAGCATCTGGATCCCGTGGGCATGCTGCGTGAGGGGGTGTGCATGGACTCTGGGGCAGTGGCGCGTTTCCTTGTGTTTGTTGTGCCGTTGTTTTGTTGAACTTCACATCTGGGAATCTTGAGGGTCTATAGGGGGAATGGTGAACACCCCTGAGGGTTAACTCTTGTTCATTCTTTTTCAGAAGAATCTGTATTTTTGTTTCGGCTTTCTTTTATCAGGTTAGATAGGAAGGAACTAGGTTTAGATTCTCTCTACCACCATTTCCAGAGAAGCAGAGAGAGAACGAACAGTACCCTTCCTTACTGCTGGTGTTGATTCTGAAAGCTCATCTGTGCTCCACTGTCCCTGTGCCTCACGCTCAGGATGGTGTCGTGAGGCAACCTGTGGGTGGAGTGGTGGGTGTGGGTGGCTGACTTACTGGACATCATTCTGTGGGCGCAGTTTCACTTAAAGATGTCCCAAATGGGACCCCGTGTGAGACCGGGTGAATGAGTCACTCGGTGTTTTTGACCCATTTTAGGGTTTCTGAGAGAGATTAATCAGCACACTCTAAAAATAACTAGAACCTTGTTATAACTTACTCACTGTAGAGCAGGAGTCTATAAAAGTAAGTTTTGACACTAAAGCTAATGGTTCATTATAAAACCAGAAACTATTATTACCCTGAAATAGTTTTCCCTTTGCCATATAGTATTTTATTCCTCTTTATCTCTCTGAACTTGTGCTTGTTAAAAGTGTGAATATTTGGTTGGTAACCTTTTGCAAGTAGTGGTGGCCATTGGTTGAAGGATTATGTCACTGTTTAGTCAAGAAGTATTTGTATTGCCCGGCTGGCCTGTCTCAGTGGTTGAGTATCAATCTATGAACCAGGAGGTCATGGTTCCATTCCCGGTCAGAGCACACACCCAGGTTGCAGGCTCCACCCCCAGCGTGGGGCGAGCAGGAGGCAGCTGGTCAGCATTGAGGTTTCTGTTTCTCTCTCCCTCTCCCTTTCTCTCTGAAATCAATAAAAATAGTCATACACACACACACACACACACACACACACACACACACACACGTCTGAAATGGTTAGCTCGTAGGATGCCTGGTCTGACATGAAGCTGTCATGGTTTTGTCTACAGATATTTTAAGATTTAAATGGTATGTCTGTCCCATGGCTCACACATTGAATGGAACACCATGACTTAACTGGGTGTAGAAGCTGACCTTGCCGGGGGCGTGCCTGGTGCGGGCACACTGTTCTGTTGTCCAGTCTTACTTCTGGCTTCTGGGGCTGTGAGGAATTTGCCAGCTGACAGAGTTCAGAAGAGAGCAAAGTGAAATGCAAACTCTCCCATGGGGTCGAAGCATTGAGCTGACATATGGAATAAAGTATGGAGTAATTTAGGGGTAATACTTTCTGTTAAAACTCTAGCTAGTGTGGCTCAGTGGATAAAGTGTTGGACTGTGGACTAAAGGGCCCCAGGTTTAATACTGCTCAAGGGCATGTTCCTTGGTTGCAGGCTCTTCCCTGGCCAGGCCCTGGTTGGGGTGGTGCAGGGGCCAACCAATCGATGTGTTTGTCTCACATCGATATTTCCAGTCTTTTCCTCTCTCTTCTAGTCTCTAAAAAATCAATGGGAAAATACCCTCAGGTGAGGATTAACAAAACCAGAAACGTCCCGTTAGAGATGTGAGTGGGTTTTATATTGCACCCTTTGCTGCATTCTATTGCACCGTCAGATGAAAAACTCAAATATAACACATGAACTTGGTTTTGATTAATGAAATAAAGCAAATGATTACATTTTCCCACCTGAAAATAGTGTTTAAAAATCATGGGATCAATCTTTAAGACAGTCTGTGGTGATGGGTTTTCCTTGACGGGAATTGATACTGTACTGTGGGGTGGGTGGTGTGCTCCTGGGGAGAGAGGAACTCTGTTTGGAGGGGAGAGCATTTCCCTTCACTGAGGTTGCCACGGTGCTTCCAGCATCAGCATCCGTGCAGGTGCTGAGCCCGTCATGGCCACTGTAAGGAGACGTATTGCCTGCTTCACCTGGCACGTCCTCCTGCTGAGAGGTGCTCTGCCAGTCGCGTGTACTCGTGGGAAGGCATTTGTGAAATTCTGTTAGCTTCTTCTCTTCACGTGAGATGGTGAGCATGTTTTATTATTTTGCAGATGGATCACAGGTGGTGGGTAGGCGGGAGCTCATCAGTTGCAGAGTTCACTGGGTTTTGAAATATGTAGATGTTCTTGGTCTTGCACGAAGGTCCAAAAATGCTGAAGTTTGAGTTAGGAAATAGGTCCACCGCGAATTTGTGGGAATGGAGGTCTCCCCTCTGGCTCTCCTTGCTGACAGTGGGGAAGGGTGCCGAGCGGCTCGGGGTCACTGTGATTCTGACGAAGCTTGTTGGTTCTTACTACTGCCCCGTGTGAGCGCTCCTAGGTTACATCAGCTCTTCCTAGGAGGAGAGACTGCGGTTATATTTTTCCTATTTTTTATATTATTCATCTTCATATCCAGCATCGAGCATCATTATTGACACAGAATGTGTACAGTATGTAAAGGTAAACATCTATTGAGTGAATAAGTCTAAAATGTATTTTTTTTTAAAGCAGCATTGTTTCCCATTCCTTTCACCTGCAGGTGAAGAGTGATTACATGTTAGAGATTGCTGACCAAGTAGACCAGGACATCGCTTTGAAGTTGGGTTGTCTAGAAATACGGTAAGGCTCACTGTACATTGATGTTTTCATTCATCAGTGGTTTTTGTTATTTTGGGAAATTACTCAGATTTTTTTTTTCTCATAAAGATTATCAATAAAATATCGAATAAAATGTAGCGACAACTTGCATGTCTGATGTGGTTGCCCTGTGGTGTGAGCCCCACCAGAGCGGGTGTGGCTCTGACTGTGTGCGGGCCTTTGAGGGAAGGTGACGTTCAGAAGTAGGGGACGTGGCTGGTCCCTTACAGCTGGAATCTGCGCCTTTTTTTTCCAGAGAGTCAGATCTGCTTCCCCTTGAAGAGGAAAGAGGCTGTTCGTTAGAAATAGTCTGGGTTGCCCTGGCCGGGTGGCTCAGTTATTAAGTGTTGTCCTGTGCACTGAAAGGTCACTGGTTCGGTTCCTAGTCAGGGCACATACCCAGATTGCGAGTTCAGCCTCCAGTCAATGTGTGAGAGGAAACCAGTCAATGTTTCTCTCTTATGCTCATGCTCTTCCTCTCCTTTTTTCTCTCTTATGCTCATGCTCTTCCTCTCCCTTTTTCTCTCTAAAAAATTAATAAAAACATTTTTTAAAAATAGTAAAAATTAAAATAAAAAAAAAAGCAGTAGGTCTGGGTTACTCCATTGTGCTTCATTAGGATGTGGGGACATGCTGCAAATCAGATTCGTTCTGTATTCGAGTTTATCAGAATGTTTGTGGCTGAGCCACAGGTAGTTAAGTTCCTGCAATCTACAATTTTTTATCATTGGACAACATACGTGTATAAAACTTCTTGTCTTTCTGATTTTAGGCGATCGTACTGGGAGATGCGGGGCAATGCACTAGAGAAGAAGTCTAACTATGAAGTATTAGAGTAAGTATCACACGTTGGAAACGAGCCTTCTAGAAGCAAATATTCAGAACTAGCTCATTCTTCAAATTGTAGTTTTTATTAGTTTATCTTTACTTGAAAGTAAATATTATTTAAAAAATACTAGGAATTAATATAGAAGTTTCTAGAGGGTGTCGGGGTGGGGACAGGATTTGATATCTGAGATTGTTGTCCACCCCAAGTTTTGGAGAAGGAGTGTAGGCAGTTGAGGGGCTACTGATCGGGTAGCAGGCTAATCCAGGAGGGGAGACCAGCTTTTGTGAAGGCTCAGAAACCGTCCCTTTGTTTTGGATAGAACACCTTGCTCTGAGGAGACAGTTGGGTTACTCTTAATATATATATATTTAAAATATATTTTATTGAGTTTTTACAGAGAGGAAGAGAGGGGGATAGAAAGCCAGAAACATCGATGAGAGAGAAACACCGATCAGCTGCCTCCTGCACACTGCCCACTGGGGATGTGCCCGAAACCAAGGTACATGCCCTTGACCAGAATCGAACCTGGGACCCTTCAGTCCGCAGGCGGACGCTCTATCCACTGAGCCAAACCGGTTTCGGCACTCTTAATATTTTTATTCTAAAAATCATCAGATCCAACTTTAGAGAATGGGAAAAGCACTATCTAAAAATTAAATTTTCAGCCTGGAGTCACATCGGTGCTGCAGATTTGGAAAGATGAGAACTTAGAGAAGTAAATGGAAACCAGGAGCTTCGTAAATGAACAGATAGATGAAACCTGGGAAAGTATGTTATAGAGCCAAGCAAGATGGAGTGAATCCCAGTAAAGAGTGGTCAGGTTGTAGAGTCAAGGGGTAGGCTTTGGGTGTAGGATCAGCTACATGCCCTGGCGTGAATTCTGGATGGTGCTGCTGACTTCCATGAGTTTTTAAAATATCTTATGTCCAGTTTGTTTGTTTGCTTATGTAGACCTGTATTTCACTTTTCTCCCTGATCCTTGCATGCTCCCCCATCTCCTGCCATTCCTTGCTGCGTCCAGGCTTTAGCTCATCTTACCAGCACATGACTGCCACCTAGTGGCCAAAAGCCCTGGGCACTTGGTCCTCAGAGGAAAAAAGAAAGTCCCTTGCCCATCCACTTGGCTAGAGTGCTGGAGGCCCTTGGCACTGTGATTGATTTGTAGCTGACCTAAAGAAAGTTAGCGATTTCAGCTTGTCACACTCTCCAGCTTGGTCTGAGGCAAACCCCTCTCAGTCTCTTGTTTCCTGGGTCAGCCCGAGGTGGTGAACCTTGACTGAGTCACGGTGTCTCTTAGTCAAAAAGTTCAGTTTAGCCGAAATCGGTTTGGCTCATTGGATAGAGCGTCGGTCTGCGGAATGAAAGGTCCCAGGTTCGATTCCGGTCAAGGGCATGTACATTGGTTGTGGGCACAACCCCGGTAGGGGATGTGCAAGAGGCAGCTGGTCGATGGTTCTCTCTCATCGAAGTTTCTAGCTCTCTATCTCTCTCCCTTCCTCTCTGTGAGAAAAATCAATAAAAATATATTAAAATTAAAAAAAGTTCAGTTTAAAAAAGAACTCGCCTTTAGGATTAACTCACAGTTTAATTTTTAAGACTCCCATAGTATGTTCCCTTTTTTTAACCTAACCAGGCCCATCTGCAAATACAGCATGGATATTGGAAGGAAAGCAATTTATCTGTGCATTGCCATTCAAAGAGGCAGTATTTAAAATGGGTTTCCAGTAAGTGTTAAAAGAACAGAAAGCTTTCTACTTAAACCACACTGCATTGATGTCTTGTGCGTATGTGTAGATCAGCGGTCGCCAACCATTCGGATCTCGCAGACCGGTTGGCAATCGCTTTTCTAGATGAGTCCTGCCCCTTCGGGGCCTTGCCGGTGAGCTGGAATGCTGTCTTTCCTTGCTGGGTCGCACGTGCAGAGATAAATGGGTCACACTCCTGGGCTCTAGCAGTATGTCACTCTGTTGGATGACTTGGTGTTGACTGTTACAAATCTTTTTCTATTTCAGGAAAGATGTTGGTTTGAAGCGGTTTTTCCCCCGGAGTTTACTGGATTCTGTCAAGGTAATTAGAGTTCTGAACCACAGTCAGACGGCCACTTACTCATACCCCCTGTGATACGCGGTTTCCTCCCTCAGTGTGAGTTGTGATGTTGTAGGTACAGCTTTCTGATCCTTACTCTTCAAGAGCGTCAGAAGCTGTCACAGCTGAGGGGACAGGAGACTCAGTAAGTGAGCACCTGACGGTCAAAGGGAGGAGTGCACAGTGTCCCTGGTGAACAGACAGTGACACGTGGGCACAGGGTAGTGCAGTGCCCAGGGCCGGACCAGGGCCACGGAAGGTGTCCACTCAGCTGGGCTGAGGAAGGCCGGGGGCTCTGCTGTCTGCTGGTTTGAGGAATTGCTTTCCAGTTCCTGTGTGTGCAGAGCACCTGTGTGTGCATAGTTTTCTCAGATTTCTCCATGGAATGCATGGTGGGATTTAACGTCTGTCACCATCACACAGCCGTTCGTAGGCCGGGGAGAAAGCTGGGGAGACAGACCCAGCAGCCTGTGTTCCTACAGATGCCTGCCGTGCTGTGACCGTCCTCAGCAGGCATGCCCTGATCTCCCAGGCTGGGTCAGGAGTGGGCATTTCTAAGGTTCTGATGGGAGATGCCAAGTCCTTCAGAAAGGCAGCCCTGACTGCCCCCCAGCAATGGGCATGTGAGCACCGCTGCTCCTCACCTGAGCCAGGTCCCTGTCACGGGCAGGGTGGTTTTTAATGCTCACTCTTCACATGTTCTAATGAACCAACATTACCTTACCCATTTCTGTCTAAGATGTAGCTTGGAGCCACCGAACTGTACACTGGGAAGTGGTGAAGATGGTATTTCTGTGTGTTTGTATTTTATTGTAGCTATTTAAAAAGAAACAGCTCCAACAAATATGACATTGCAAAGCTGTGACATAGGGGCCTTGAGTGGCACGGAAGACTGCTTCCTCTAAGTCAGCTGCTGTTGCCGGGCTCTTGACTCACTCTGGACTCAGGAGTTTTGTGATTGTGTCGCGCAGGCCAAAACACTACGGAAGCTGATCCAGCAGACATTCAGACAGTTTGCCAACCTCAACCGCGAGGAGAGTATCCTGAAGTTCTTCGAGATCCTCTCGCCCGTGTACAGATTTGACAAGGAGTGCTTCAAGTGCGCGCTCGGGGTAAGTGCGGCCGCTGGCTGTTCCTTCCTGGATCGATGAGGTTATAAATACTTCATGTTATTGGGTTAGAAAGATGGTGGCTAGCTAAGCCAGCCTCCCATTTGCCCTTTAATGTGCCCCGGGCTCTGGATCTAAAATAGTTCTTTTCCTTCCGGTACCTCTGCCTTTACCCGTCTCATCTTCAAAAGTCAAGCTGGATTATTTCGGTGGAGCTGGCGATCGGCCCCGAGGAAGGCATCAGCTACCTCACAGACAAGGGCTGCAATG
Organism: Pipistrellus nathusii; assembly: GCA_963693515.1. Taxonomy (NCBI): domain Eukaryota; kingdom Metazoa; phylum Chordata; class Mammalia; order Chiroptera; family Vespertilionidae; genus Pipistrellus; species Pipistrellus nathusii. The sequence goes on along the minus strand of OY882874.1, from coordinate 47,099,368 downwards.
TAAGTCTGCTCCGGGGCGTCCCGGCCACTGTTGCACACGCCCCTCACGGGGGTTCCTGCCCGAGAGACAGGTGTGACGTAGGGAGTGGCTGGCTGCAGGCCGAGGGCAGAGCTAAGGAGTGGGGTTCGCTGGGTCTGTGGCACTTGAACACTTGTGGACTGAGCGAGGGAGAAGCCAGCAAAGGAGCTGTGAAAGCGCCGGGGTGGTGGCAGGAACCCCACAGGTGCCCGTCCCCTGGGCCCAGAGGAGGGGTGCCTGGGGGCTATGCTGCCCAGATGCCAGGGCTGGGGGGCGTGGAGGATACCCAGGGGCATCTCTGAAGTCTCCTGTGCCTGAAAGCAAAGCTGTAAAGATGCTTTGCTGGGGGGGAAGCTGAGTCTGAGTCTTTAGTGATCCAGAATTCCAGCTCCGCCCAGGCGTGTAACCCACGCTTTGGGGCGCACTTGGCAGGAGAAGCTTGTGATGTGCTAAGAACCAGAGGCCTTAGCGAGGCTGGTGGCTTTGGATAGCGGTGTAGGAATTGATTGCATGCAGAGGAGTCCCTTTGGTGAAACGCTGAGGGTCACCCGGAGAGGCAGCCTTAGCCTCTTAAGAAGTTAATTCCGCTGGGAAACTTAGTGCAGGCCCTGGGCCTGTCTGCACAGCAGGTCCTTGGGCTCCACCCTGGAACTGGAGGTCTCGGGGACTTGTGCAGGCTCCGGATGTGCTGGGAGTGGATGGGCCCAGCCCAGCCCCTCCCCGTGAGAAGGGGAGCAGAACATCAGCTCCAACCAGGCATTTCTCACGCCTCCATCTCCCCCTCACTCCCCGAGTGCGAGGAGCCAAGTCAAGGACTCCCTTCTGCTTCCTTCGCCTCTTTGTCTCCTTGCCTGTTACCTGCGTGGCTCGTGGCCAGCATCGGGGCACTGCCCCTCCTTGGCCATCAGGAGCACAAGAGCAGGCATGTCCCAGGCCCTGCAGTGAGCAGATGGTTCCGCGGCTCCACCACCGCTCAGAAAGAGGAGCCCCTGGTGCTGCTGGGCCCGTCCCTTCCCCCCAGACACCCAGAGTCAGGGGAGGGCGTCCTCAGGAGAGCGGGTCGGTGGGACTGAGAGCCTCCTGGGGTGCGCAGAGTCGTCTTGGATCTGTGGTCGGTCCACAGTGTGTGTCTTTTCTTCCCAAAGCCCACACATCTGGCGGACTTCACTCAAGTGCAGACCATTCAGTATTCCAACAGCGAAGACAAGGACAGGAAAGGGATGCTCCAGCTCAAGATCGCGGGCGCACCCGAGGTACAGAGGCTCCTGTGTCGCAGGGGGGGAGGGGGAGCATTTTAGAAGCCATGGTGTTTTTAGGGTGTGGTGTCCATCGGTCCTCAGCACTGCTACATTACAAATAATCATGATTAAATGTCCCAAGAGTAAAACAGGACACAGATTTAAAAATCAATTGAGAGCATCGTTGTGAAGATGATTGAAGATTAATGCGAATTACCAAGGCAATCAACTTTTTAAAATTGTATAAAATCGTATAAAACACATGTATTCTGTAAACTGTTGTTTCTCAGACTCCGGTGTCTGGCCTCAGAGCCTGGGTTCTCCATCAGTGGGAGTGAGCCCTGGCCAGTGCTGCCGAAGGGGGCCTTTCTGAAAGTGGCCGGGAGCACCCACGTGCTGAGTCTGGCCAGCGCAGGCACACACTGTGTGTGGAAGCGTGTTAGGCGCTCCCCGCTCCCCTGCGGTGCATGGTGCACGGCGCACACCAGGCCCTGGGCGGCCTCCGGGCGTGCTCCCCTGCAGTGCCTCCCACCTGTCCTCAGCCTCCGCCTGTGGGCATTTGAGGCTCTGGAAACGCATTGATTCTTAGCGTGCAACCAAACGATAACAGTGGAACCTTGTCGCAGATGGAAACTTCCTGCAAATTTCTCTTTGCTTTCCCCCAAGTAACTAGGGGTGATGCAGGCAGGCAAGTTGTTTTCAACAAGGGGATTGCCAATACTGTGTGAAGGAGCACAAGCCTGTATTTGAAAGTCAAGTACAGCTTTGATTGCTGCCTGGATGGCACTCAGTGGCAGGTTGTTAGGAATGTTATCAAATGCATGTTTTCTGTTGGAAAGAGGGATGTCTACGCTCTTAGGCAAAACACGGCTGCACCTGCTTAAGGATAATGATATTTTACTCATTTCCTTTCATTTGGAAAAGCTACGAAGGATGATAGACAAAAATGTACTCCACGTTGGTGTAGTTTCTACAGTAAGCTCCGCCTCAGCTCCTGGTCATCTGCATGCTCCCTCCCGAGGGGAAATACTTTCACCTCCTTGTATTCTAGAAAGCGAGTCTCCGTGTGAGGGATGCTTCCGTTTTTGTCTGGGTTTGCCTTCTGTCACAGTCTAGCAATAGCGTCTTAAATATCATTTCCTTTTTCCCTCAAACCTGATGACAAGCCTTATCACTCCCACTCTCCTGCCTGCACAGCATCTAGAGGTCTGATGTCACGCGCAGCTGTCCCTCTGGTCGCGGGGAGAACAATAGCGGCTCTCTCTCTCTCGGTCTGTTCCCCTTAGCCTCTGACAGTGACAGCGCCGTCCCTGACCATAGCCGAGAACATGGCCGACCTGATCGATGGGTACTGCCGGCTGGTGAACGGAGCCGCCCAGTCCTTCATCATCCGACCCCAGAGAGGTGAGTGTCTGTGTCCGTTTGCGCGTTCCTGCCGAGTTGTGAGACGAGGTACGCCGCAGCCTGGAGCCCTTTTCCATGACTCTGAACGTGGACGCAGACGAGTGACTCAGCCTCAGCCTGCATTGTGGTTTCCTAGGGAAGCGGCCCAGCTCCGCCCTCGCCTGGGTGTGATAGCTTAAAGAAAGCTGGTGTGTTGTGTTCTCTCGGTGACCTCAGTATTTTAAATAAGCTTTTGGAATAATGTTCTGGTTTTGTTTTTGTTTTTAATTTCTCTTCTAACTCATGTAAATAAATCCTGAGGTAAAAGCAGCGATTAGGACGAATGATGACCCTGGCAGGGGGTTGCATCGCTTCAGAGATGGAGTGTGGGTTGTGCAAAGCAGTAGGAAGGGATGTGTCAGATGCTTGGGCCTCTGAACGTCAAGAAAGCTTTCCCAGCAGGACCGCCGCGTGCGGAGAGCAGCGGGAAACGGGGCCTTGGAAGTGGGTCGCCTGTGGCTCCAGTCCGAGCCTCTGCTGCCCTCTGTGGTGCCTCCTCTGTGGCACCTCCACTGAGCCCAAGTGTGTCCCATCTTCTGTGGGCTTGGGAGGGTCAGAGCTCCCATATGGTGTAGGCCTGGGACTGCGCCTGTGCACACATGTGCCGTGTCAGTTCTTGGTCCCCTGGCTGCCATGGCTCCATGTGACCGGGATGCTCTCTGGGGACCCTGACTTTGAGATGGCTCATCTGGGAGAGACACGTAGCACCGGCTTTCGAGCCTGGTAGATGGCTCCACAGTCTGTCCCCGCAGGGCAGCCAGCTGTGTGGCAGGGGACACAGGATCCCTCGCACGCACCAGGTGGCAGGGTGGCTCCAGAGGAGAGTCCGCAAGGGCTGGGTGGGTGTGCCCACATGAGCAGGCTGGGTTTATCGTGGAGAGTCTAGAAAAGTGTGAGGAGCCCTAGCCCAGTGGTCGGCAAACTCACCAGTCCACAGAGCCAAATATCAACAGCACAACGGTTGACATTTCTTTTGAGAGCCACATTTTTTAAACTTAAACTTCTTCTAACACCACTTCTTCAACATAGACTCGCCCAGGCTGAGGTATTTTGTGGAAGAGCCACACTGAAGGGGCCAAAGAGCCTCATGTGGCTCTCGAGCTGCAGTTTGCCGACCACTGCCCTAGCCAATTTGTTTCAGTGGATAGAGTGTTGGCCTGCAGACTGAAGGGTCCTGGGTTCAATTCTGGTCAAAGGCACATGCCCAGGTTGTGGGCTTGATTCCCAGTAGGGGGTGCAAGAGGCAGCCAATCAATGATTCTCATCATTGATGCTTCTATCTCTCTTTCCCTCCTCCTTGTTCTCTGAAATCAATAAAAATATGTTAAAACATGAAAACCACGAGGAGAACAGAGAGCCATGGACCAGGGGTGAGAGGAGCAGTGTGTGTGCACGCGTGTGTAGCACAGGAATCATTTGGAACCTTTGTTGCTGCTAATAAGCCCGTTTATCGAAAGTAAAACTGTGGGAAGTCCAGGCCTTTGTTATGCGTGCTCCCTGGGACCATAAGGCACCTGGTCTTGGAGAGCCTCCTGGGAAGACGCATTGCCTCGTTTGGTCACTGTCACACTTGAACTTCCTTTAAAGGGCTGTTGCTGAGATACAGCCCTGATTTCCACGCATGCTCTTCCGAAAGGAATAGAAGGAACCTCACCATTGTCTTTCCTTTTCTCCCCAGAAGGCGAACGGGCTTTGCCATCGATACCAAAGTAAGTGCTGCCAGGTGCACGTGTGACCCACTGGCTAGAGACTGGAAACCACTGCCTCCTTACCCGGCCTGGCAGCCAGGCGCACACTTCTGAACGGGCCTGCAAGTGTTTGTAGGTGGAAATGGAGGCCGTTGTGGTCAGTGATGTGTGAGGGTGTGATCTGATCAGTAGGGAGCTCAGGGACAGGCAGAGTGGCGAGCCTGGGGCCGGGTAAAAGGTCAGTCACCGCTGCTCCTTTAGGAACCTTTGCGGATGCGCTTCCTCCAGCTCCTTGTTGCAGCCAGACCTGTCACCTTTCAGGTCTCACCCGCCTCCCTGTCGCTGGGAACCTCCCAGGAGCCCTGTCCGGAAGCAGCCTGTGTGCTTTCCCATAACATACCCGACTTCACGTAGCCCTTACCCTTTGCACACCACCGCTTTGTTCGTCCACACCCCCAGGACTTGGGTGAAGGCCCGGGTCATGCTATGTCCTAGCCCTGGGTGGTGTCTGGCACACAGTAGGCACAGTAAGTGTGTGGGTGAATGGGCGGGGCTTTCTCTGAGCTTTTAGACAGGGTGCTTCACAAACTCAATGATGTTTAATAATTATTAATGTCCCATATTAGGCCAGGAACTAATGCTCAAAGTATCTTCAGTTGTGGACAGTCTTTAAGGATGACTGAGGATTAGCACACAGGAAGCATAAGTGTAGACGTAAATGTGAGTGGAGAAGGTGCCAGGTTAGAAACAGTCAGATACTAGAGAACCTGAATAAATAAAGCAAAGCTGAAGTCTTAGAGCAGCAGTCCCTGTTGTTGGCATCGAACAGGAAGTGTAAGAAGGTGACTTTCAACAACAGACAGCAGACCCTGGGGAAGGGGTCCTGGGTCTGAGCAGCAAGGAACGGGAGAAGGTAGAGAATTTCATAAATGGAGCTCAACTCTATGGCTTTGTGCTGAAAGCATTCCTCACCCAGGTTCACAGTTTCATAGGGACTGTTTCTGGGTCTCAGAATGGATGTGCTGATTAAGCTTTTCCTAGTTGCTGTTCCGTATACCGGGCAGAGTTGTACTCAGGACTTCATAGCCAAAGCCTGCATGTTGGGGAAAAGCTTCTTTTGTAAAAAGATAAAGTGACTTTGACTTCTAAAGATATAGGGTTTCTTTATTCCGTGTTTTTCAAACACTTTTAACTGAGCTCTACTTTCATTTTGTAAATGTCACTAAGACCTTCGGCCAGCATTTTGTTTTATGTGGATAGATATATAAACCACCAGCGTGGCGCCATCTCCTGCCACCAGTAGCCAGATACGTGAGCTCACCTTTTCCAGCCTGTGGGTGGCGGCGTCTGCTCGCTGCCACCTGCTCGTGCCGTTGCTCTGGGCGTGGGGGCCGTCCTGAGCGGGTTTCAGACTGTTCTAGAGAGCACACCCAGCTCCAGCTCAGAGAGCCTTCAGTGCCACCGTCATTTCTGACCTGTGAGAGGTTAGGGCAGCTCGGTGAGTTAGGGTTTGGGTAGTAGAATCCAGTTTTGTCTAAAGTCCGTCCTCTGAAACGTGAGTCTCCTCAGGAACCAGCCTGGTCCCCCGCTGCCCAGTGTGGTTTGAAAGCGTGATGCCGCTGGTCCAAGCATGCACTCACGGCGTCCCCTCTCTGTTGCAGGCTGGCCAACAGTGAGAAGCAGGGCGTGCGGACACATGCAGTCTCCGTGTCAGGTAAGGGGCTCGGCCCGGAAGCCTGCGGCCAGCTGCGCAGGCTCCTCTCTGCAATGCGGTAGGAGGTGGCAGGTTCGCTCCTTCGGAGCAGCCGTGAGTAAGACATTCTGCTCCCGTGCCATCCCTTCACCTTCGGCAAACAGGTGTGAGCATGGCTCGTGGTTGTTTTATAGATGAGATGTACATGTCTAATTCCAGATTACTCACGGTTATATAGAATTCCAAGTTATTCTTCAGTTTTACTATCATGTTAGTCATACCTACTGTGAACATTTTTACTTTTTGAATTGCCATTATAATTTATCTTTGCAGTTCAGCAGACTTCAACAGAACATGCTTTGTATATCATTGTTTCTGAAAGTTCAGAATATGTGAAACATTTTTAGATGGTTTTTGTCTTTCACAATTAACGTAAAATGGTGTTTGAATATTGCTTTTAGAACCATAGTTAAGATAATGGCTTAGCACTATCTTAACTATTTGTTGGCGTGATGAGTGTGGTGTACTTGCCTTGGTGTGTTTTCAAAATACATGTGTCCTTTTCCCCATTGAAAATGTGAAAACGGGAAGTGGGGGTGGAAGTGGGAGAGGAGAAACAGCATCTTGGATGGACCCAAGTTTGCTTCCTTACAATACACATTATATATGTACACACACAGGTCTACACATGTATCTGCACACACGTGATCTGTTCTTAGGTATATGTCACATTTCTAACATATGCAACAGCTTCCTAGCAGCTCTGGTATCTGACAGTCTGACTTAGGAGAAACCTACCTCCTGTTAGTGTAATTTGTCCTGAGTCCATCCTTCCTGAAGTTCAGCTTTGTGCTTCTGCCTGGTTGATGACTGGCTTCTTTTTGTTTCCCAGCATGCACATATCATCGCTCTCTCTTACTGTGCACACACACCCCTAGACCCCTCTCAGGAGTATGTGCGGTATGGACACGCTGAGCACAGACACCCTAGCGGTACGTTGTGTGTGACCGTGTGTCGAGCACCCCCTCAGAAGGCACTGAGCACTTCCCGCAGGGTGCAGCGGAGGGTGCTGTGCCCGAGCGGAGCTGTGCTGGTGGGCGGTGTCCAGGCCTGCTGGCTGCAGGTGGCCAGCAAGTGACAGATGTTTTTAGATGAGTCTCTGTGCTGGCACTTAGAGGAATGCATGCAGACAGCAGGAAAGGAGAAAGGCAGGGACAGTCGGAGCCACGTGAGCGTCCCTGGCTCCCGATGATCCCTGGGAGCCGCTTCCTGTGATTAGTTCTGGCCGCTTTCTAGGAGGTTTGAGGCAAGGGCCTTGGAGGAAACAGAGACATCTGGTTGGGAAATAGAGCCATCTCTGACATTCAGAGACGCTGGCAGGCCCTCACTCACTTCGTTACCACGGGAAGACAGTTACTAGGCCTGAGCAAGAGCTGCAGTTGGTGCTCAGTGTGTGGAGAGTTGGCCTTTGACATTAACACCAGGTTTCTCTATAAAAGTGAGTGAGACTACAGAGAGTCTAATGTAGACCAGTGTGCTGCTTTGGGCACATTATTCTGGGCCTAGAGTAGGTTTTCAGCCTAATTACCAAGTGGGTTGCTGTTTCTGTTCTTTCACGAGACTGGTGCATATGCTAGAGCGCAGGTAGAACTTGGGACCCAGAGGCCGTGCTTGTGGTAAGGGGCCTGTAAATGTGGCCACAGCAGGGGTGGGGGTGGGGCGTGGATCAGGACAGGGCTTCAATAAACCTTAATAACCTTTTAAAAATGCGTTAATAAAATATAAGAAGCCCAAGTGTTATCTTGCAAAATGTATTGCTAATATCAAAAGGCCCCATTATTTATTTTCTTGGAAGAGAAAAACTTGAAAGTAAGTCTGGAAATGTTTAAATGCAAATTTTAGAATTTTTTTTTTTTTTTTTTTTTTTAATATATTTTATTGATATTTTACAGAGAGGAAGGGAGAGAGATAGAGAGCTAGAAACGTCAATGAGAGAGAAACATTGACCAGCTGCCTCTTGCACACCCCCTACCGGGGATGTGCCCACAACCAATGTACATGCCCTTGGCCGGAATCGAACCCGGGACCTTTCAGTCCGCAGACCGACGCTCTACCACTGAGCCAAACCGGCTTCGGCCAAATTTTAGAATTTGAACTCAAGGTTTCTCCTCTCTCCCCCCGGTGTGTAGCATGCTGTGGCTGCATATGATTGTGGAATTTATTCAAATCAACCTGCATGTGTCAAGACAAAAATATATTTGATACTTTACAGGCAAGAAACCATCCGTATGTGTGGGTATTGTCATGCTTTTGAGTGTGTCCTTTTTAAGACTTTTTCATGGGGAATTTTATACTCAGAGAGGGTGGCACTGGTCCGCTCCTCCCGCACTCAGCGTGCAGCCGCTGGTCACGCTCTTCCAGCTTCCTCCACACAGGCATGCCCGCAGCTGGCCTAAAGCACCAACGGCGAATTTCATCTACAAATGTTTCTAAAACTTAAGGACTCCTTTAAAAAATACCTGCTGCAAGAAAACGCACAGCAATTCCTTAACACCACCTCTCCCGTGGGTGCGCAGCCCCCTCTGCCCTGACCTCTGCCGGTCACGCGCAGTCTGCTGGCGGGGTAAGAGCAAGTGCTGCTCGCACTGCTGCCTCTGCCCGCCAGGCCGGCAGTCAGGTCTGGCCGTTCCTTCTCTGATGGCAGGTTGCTTGCTGAGGGCATGGTGTGCTGTTTTCCCACTCCGGTCTGGCTGCTCCATCCCTGTGTGGTCATGCTGGCCCCTGCGTTCCTGCCTTTCCTCTGAGCTGGCCGTTAGGATCCAGAAAAGTGTGATCAGAGTCGGGGTTAGTGTTTTGGCTTTTTTTTACAAAACTGCATCCTGGGTGATGCACTTGCCCCCTGGCTGTCTTTCTGCGACATCCAGAGCAATGATGGAGTTGTGTGTATGCTGCATCTGTTCTAAAGCTCCTGTGAGCATGTCCTGATGGCTTTAGCAGCTGCTGACCATCCATCCACGCCTGTATTCCATGAGGGTTGGTTGTGTAGCTGGCTATGTCTGAGGACATCTGCCCCTCATCAGCTGCTCCGTCACACTGAGGGATGGCTCTTTCCCTCTACTCACCAGGTTCTAAAAGAAGTTGCCTCCCTCCCCAGGTGAGGTTGTTCAGGGGCTCCTCTTCCTGAGCCTCCTGCGGAGTTGAAGGGTTTTAACATGCTGAGGGCAGGACCGTGACCATCCAGGCTGGATGATTTGCCAGAAGGACTGTTTTTTTTTTCAGAACTCGGGGCTGAGATCAAATTAACATGGTTAGCACTGAACCATCATGTCAGGAAAGGAGTGGGACTGAGAGATCTGGTCACTTACGTGACTGAAGGTCAGAGGACACACTCACCGCGTGGACTGGCCTCGGCATCCCCCGCTGCTGCAAACAGTATGCTCCACCTCCCAGGCCTCCGGGCTTGCTGATGGCCAAGGCTTGTTGCCATCTGGACCCTGACATGGGCTCTTCCTGGAACCAACCTGACGTCCTCATCTTTTCTTTTTTCCTTTTTCTTTTTTTAAATAATTCTTTATTGTTGAAAACATTATTACATATATTCCCCTTCTCCCCTCCTCCCCCATTGACCCACTCCAGCACGCCCCCACCCTCCATCGCAGGCTGTCCCCACTCCCCCTCATCTTTCTTGATGGGTACCTGTGTGTTGCGGTTACGTTTTCATGCCTCTTCTGTCACATGTCACTGCTCCATCTGAAAAGGCTGTGCTGTGTGTCCCTTGTTGGAATTCCCTGTGACATGCCTGCTATTGCCTGCTCTACTGCAAATGCTTCTCTGTTTCTCACTGTGCTGTGAGCTCTTGGAGGCTGGGATGTGTCTTGTTGATCCAGCAGGTGCCTCCTCTAGAGATAGCTGACTTTCAGATGAGCTGTGAGTGTGTGAATAGGGGAGTGAATGCGTAAATGATGCTGGTGGGTAGAGAGCTTGGCAACCTGTGTATTCAAACATCCTCATTGCCAGTGTACACAAAGCGGTCTGTGAGCCTGTCTTTCTGGTGATTTAGGGGACATTGCCCACAAAGCTCTTTCACAGACCAGGATCTGATGGGCCAGTTCCTGCACCGTTTTCTTTGTGGTTGAATGTTAGGTGTTCTCGAGAATCTGGAATCACGTGTTGGTCTTCACTGTTCATCCTGTTTTGTTTTGTTTCGGTTTTGTTGTTTGTAAAGGTGTCTGTGCCTTCACTTGGCTGACTGTAGGTTCCTGAGATTCTCCTGTGTCTTGCTGGAAATTTCTGTATCTAGTGCTAATCTTTGCTAAAAGAGGAAATTGCATGTTGAAATATTAATTTTTTTCTAAGCCCAAATTAATCATAGTAAGAAACTATGTGTCAGTAGTCATAAAGTATTGCAATTTTGTGTTTATTTTATAGCTATGTCTTAAAAATGTTTCTTTTGTATTGAAATAATGTTTCTGTTTTTCTCTTTCTCCCGCCTCTTTATAAAGGAGTGAGTCCCTGCCAGCATAAGGCTAAGAAACCTAGGCGCTTTCTCCCCTTGCTCTTCTGTTCCCACGAGCCTCCCACGGGTACTGCACCCCTGTTTGCACAGGCCCTTCCCAGCCGCAGCCCATAGGCGGCATCTGCCGGATCATGTAGATGGTCTCGGCAGAGTGCATCCTCACAGGGTGCCTGCCTGGGTGCCGCCCTGCCCAGTGCCACATGGGCGAGTGTTTGTGTAAAGGTCTCCGGGCTGCTCTGTCGATAGCAGACTCTGTTTGCCTGTTTGCTGATGTGTGCATGCATGGCAGGGCGAGAAGAAGCTTCCGGTTCCCTGTGGGGGTGGGGGTGGGAGTGGGAGCGCAGGACTGAAGCTGCTGTGTTTGCACCGGGGTTTCCTGACAGAGCATGCAGCTGGATGCAGGGCGTGGCCATGCGCCGAGATGCTTCTGGGCTGTGGGCCGCTGTGGAGGGATGCCGGGCAGCAGAGGCTGCCAGGCCACGTGGAGAGGGTCCAGGAGGGCAGACTCTAGTGAGGGAGCAGGAGCTTCTCCCAGCACTGGCGGATCCAGTGGACACTGGCCCCGAGCCCGCCCCACCGGCCGCATGCTGGGCTCCCCGAAGAGCCGCCGGGCTGCCCTGCTTCCCCTGAGCACACACACCAATGACGCTCGCTTTTATCCGTACCGGGTCCCCCTAACCTTTGGGGACTGAAGCCATTTTAACACTTAATTGTGAGAGGCAAGCCAGTTAACTTTGTCCGGTGAGGTAGAGACCGACTTGAACCCTACCGCACCGCAGTGCAACTGTGTAACGTCCTGACAGCAGTGCCTTACGTCACGCAGACACACGACCACGTCTTTCCTGTGTCTTCTGAAGTAGACCTGGGGGGGAGGGTAATTTTTTGTTTTCCTTACTCTTTGATTTGCTTGTCATTTTAATAGTGTTTTCCCTCTCTCTCCTTCCTCTCCTCCCTCCTCCCACTCCCTCTTTCTTTGCATGCCACCTGGACCTGCAGATGAAGTTAGTGGGGACGGTAATGTTTTTACATTCACGTTACTAATGTGAGATGGCTGTTTGCTGATGTCGCTCAGGACTGAGTGGAAGGCAGGAGGTGGTTGTGTGACAGCACGTGTGCGGATGCTGGTGTGAGCGCACATCTCATGGGAGCTGCTTAGGGTATCGATGTGGAAAGAACTCCATTTCTTCACCACGTCTCCCAGTACATTGACTTGTAGTGCATATTCATGGTGTATTTTTCAGCGTTTGTTATTCAAACCCAAGTTGTAGAAAAGTGGTCCATACGTATCGTTCGGCAAGACTCGTCCCCCTCGAGAGCACACTGCCCCCAAGTGCAGGATCTGAGCTGTGCTCCGTGTGGGAGGGGGCAGAGAGGAAGGAGGAAGGACTAGTCAGTCACACACACTGAACCCTTAGGGAGGTGTTGGCTGTGTGACTGCTGTTTCCCAAGCCGCTGAGGAGAGCGCCAGGCACCTGGAAGTCTCTTGCCCGGCAGGGTCTCCTTTGCCCACCCGTGCCCGCCGTGCGGAGGAGGCAGCGTGCGCCAGGACACTGAGCGAGGGCACTTCTCCTCAGGGGCAGTGAGCGGCTGCTGTCCCGGCCACTCTCATCTTCGTCCCCTTCGGGGTCAGGACGCTTGGGGGAAGCTCTCAGGTCAGCGGGGCTGGAGCAGTGCGTCCTGGCCCTGCAGCCGGAGCGAGCACCTTCCAAGTGCTCCGGGGAGGCCGGGGAGCGGCTTCCACTCAGGACAGTTCCTGTGTGGGCGATTCTGTCGTGCAAGTGTGGCCACTGATGACCGAGGCCATCAGGAGAGGAGTGCCAGGTCCCAGGCTGCAGCCGTGGTGCCCCCCTCTGCTCGGGCTGTCCTCAGCTCCTCTCCTGGGCCTCGCCTCTGCTTGGTCTCCCCGTCTCCCCGCAGCTGTGCAGTTGCTGCGGAAGCACAAGTTGGTTGTGAAAGCGTTCTCACGCGTGCTCCCGCATCTGAATTCTGATGCTGTGAGGTAGGCAGGGCCAGTGCTGTTCTCCCAGTTACAGACAGACTGACCTATGCCTTCTGCTACGTAGTCCAGCCAGGGGTCCACAAATCCAGGTCCACGGGCCACCACGGTCGCCTGCTGTTTTCACATTGTCCCGGAGCTCAGAGTGATCACTGCGTGTTCTAATGGGGGAGGGAGACAGAAGTAGAACAGTATTTGTCGCATGGAAACCATATGAACTTCAGACGCCAGTGTCCATAAGCCGATTTTATTGGAACAGTCACGTGGCTCGGCCACGTAGTGGCTGTGCTCTTACCCATGGGTGTGAGCCACCTGGGTGAGCGTGACCAGCAGAGGCGGTGTGAACAGCATGTGGCCTCTTAGAGGAAGTGCCCGACCCTGGCTGGGTCACTGGCTGGCAGGCAGGGAAGAGCAGGTGGATGGAAGCTGGGAAGTGGGTCAGCCCCCCTGAGTAGCTGGGAACCTAGTCACTGAGCAGATGTGGGACGGATGGCTCATCACTCCCTGCGGGCCGAGGACCAGCTGTGAGAATGGCAGGTGTTCAAGCCGCCAGGAGGGGAGAGGGCCACCGTGCCCTGCCGGCGAGCAGGGGCAGGTGACAGGCCCACCTTGTCTGCAGCCTGTGGCGCTGGAGAAGCCGGGGGCCTGTGCAGCCCCCCAACAGCTGTGAGGGCTGGCACACCGCCACTGCCGCCTCCCGGGCGCCCGGGCGCCGGGCTCGTCCGCTGCGTGTCTATAGCGTCAGGAGGGGTTCCCGTGTCTCCCGCTGCACATGAGAACCTGGCACTCCTCTCGGTGTCTGAGCTGCTGCTCTCTTCCTGCTATGTGTCTTTGTATCTGTTATTTTCTCACATACTGTGATACCACGCCTTTCCAATCACAGTGCCTGAAGTTTTACAAGTCCCCATTTTAAAAAGTTGTTTATTTCAAAATGGGTAGCTCCTGTTTCTTACAGGTGCCCAATGGCTCCTTCTGGCCCCACATTGCATTCCAGAGTGTCGTGTTAAGCCATCTCACACAAAGAGAGTAAAGCTGCTGGCCTAAATCGGTGGTCGACAAACTCATTAGCCAACAGAGCCAAATACAACAGGAAGTGTGTGAGCTTCGTCGCGTGGAGACGGAGGCCAGGGCGGGGTTTCCAAGTGCTGCCGGGCTGCGGGGGGCGGCCCCGTGCTGCTGTGGGCTGGAGCTCTGTGTGGTTGTCTCATGTCTTTCTGTTTCCCAAGGGCGCTCTGTGCCAGCTCTGCTGTTTGCTGAGAAACAGTCTGCCTTCTGACATGGTGGGGCATGATGTCACTGTCACCTCCAAAATGACTCAGGGGCAGCAGCTGAGTGACTGTGTTAAGAACACGACAGCAGAGTGGGGTCCAGGCAGGCCATTGCCTCCTCACACGGTCCCACAGGCCCGGAGGCCGGGTGTGTAAGCTCCGCTGACCTGTCTCCCTCCCTGCAGAAACGGACGACTACGCCGAGATCATCGATGAAGAGGACACCTACACCATGCCCTCAAGTAAGCGGCCTGCCTGCGCGGCTCATGGCATGGGCTCCCCCAGCGCCCACCCTCACTGTCCGCCGCCGAGCCCAGTGCCTCCCTGTGCCACAGCACTCCCAGCCCAGAATCCCACACTTGATGTGCCTCAAACGCAAACGCAAGTTCGTTTAGTCACAGGCTTTTTGTCATCTTGCTTTCGGGCTCTGTGATAATGTGATTTTATTGGTTAGAGTATTTCCTCTCTAGAGTGTTAAAGTTTAAAATATCTGTATTTAATTTTTATTTTTATTTATTTTTTTAAAAAAAATATATTTTATTGATTTTTCACGGAGAGGAAGGGAGAGAGATAGAGAGCTAGAAACGTCGATGAGAGAGAATCATCAACCAGTTGCCTCTTGCACACCCCCGACTGGGGATATGCCCGCAACCAAGGTACATGCCCTTGACCGGAATCGAACCCGGGACCCTTCAGTCCCCAAGCCGACGCTCTATCCATTGAGCCAAACCGGTGCCGGCTGTATTTAATTTTTAAATATGTCTGTACAGCGACTTGCATTTCCTCTTGGAATTGTTGTTTTTTTCTTTTTTTAAAAAATAAATTTTTATTGATTTCAGAGAGGAAGGGAGAAAGAGAGAAACATCAGTGATGAGAGAGAATCATTGATCAGCTGCCTCCTGCACATCCCCTACTGGGAATCTCGCCCACAACCTAGGCATGTGCCCTTAACCGGAATTGAACTCAGGACCTTGCAGTCCACAGGCCAGCGCTCTATCCACTGAGCCACACCAGCTATGGCAAAATGTTGTTCTTTACTGCCCTTGACCAGCCAGCTACAAAGAGGTGCGGGAAGTGACCCCCCCCCAGCCTGGGCACAGCAGCATCCCGCTCTCTGCTGAGCCACCTGCTGCCTGAGGAGGATCTGGAGGCCCGGGTCTGCTTGGAGTCTGTAGTCCCAGAGCTGGGATTGGAGATGCCCTTGGAGAAGCAATCCCATTTTAACCTGCACTCTCCCTCCTACGGAGGCCCCGTTATGGCCTGCGTAACTCGAGTTGACATCCCGGTTTCAGTAGAGCTGTGCATATTTGTAGCATGTTTGGGTGCTTTACCCTGTTGTGTAAATATTTTAAAAGATTTACTGTGTACATTGAGGAGCTGTTACCAAAATACAGAGGAGACCGCCGGCCTGCTGAGGCATGCACCGTCCCGGGTGGCCCTGGGCCCTCTCAGCCCTGTGTTCCTGGAGAGAGATGTGGAACAGGCGGGCGGAAGCCACACTTCTGTGAACTTCTGTTTTGACTTGCAGCAGCAATTCGGGAAAACATTAATTTTTGTTTAGCATTTGTTATTTGCACATTACTGCAAAGAATCCAATTTTTTATTTATATATTTATTATTCAGAGTTAACTAGTAAATGCCCAAATGGCTACTTTCACCCAGACCCCCACAAAAATGAGTTCATGAAATAGAACTTGGGAGTGTTGTTTATATCACACTGAGTTAACTGGAGGGGGGTAGTTTTTCCTCGTGTCTGGTCCTGGGTTTTTTGTTTGTTTGTTTGTTTTTATTTTTTTACTCATATTCATGGGTAAATTATTTAATAAATGAATATTATTGACATGTACTCTCCATGTATATTGTTGTTAACTTAATTGCTATTAGCTATTTCTAAGCAAGGTCTTCAATTTTTCTCTCTCTTAATTGCAATACAGAAAGCTATGGAATAGATGAAGGTAACAGGATCCTTTAAAATAACTGCATTTGCTTGCACTTGCAACCTATGGAATGATACGGGATGTTTCTTTTATTTTTAAGCTATTTTTCATTGATTTACCCATGCTGTTAATTGAATGGAACTACTAGCTAAAGGATTTTAAAGAGGAAAATCATCTAAATTTTGGGTTGAATTTCTGCATGATTTATAACTTGACAACCCAGAGAAAAGTTGTCTTATTCCATCGGTGATCGCACCAATGGGATATGTGCAGTAAGGGCTTCACAGAGGACTTCCCTGCCTGGGAGAAATCAAAATGCATACGAAGTAGTGAATTGATTAGAACCAATCTCCTAGGTTCCTAGTAGATATTCCTTTCCATGTACCTCTAAATCATTGATTTTGTGTAAATCAACAATGCCATATACATTAATTTGAGGCACATGCTCTCAAAAATATAAAATACTCATAATTTATGTGATGTGCTCAACCTGGTTCCAAGTCATCTAATTTTGAAATTAATTTTTAGAAGCTACCTCTTTAAACTCTTCTATCTCCATGAATAATATTGAGATAGGGTTATATAATAAAGTGGAACACTCTTAAACTTTTAGAACATACAATTATGACAACTTTTTTGTTGCCTCCATAACTTACAAATTTAAGTTATTTGTAAGATCATTGCTTTAAATAACTTTTTAGCCTTCTTATATTAATACCTGAACTAATAGCACTTATTAATAAGCATATAAGTTAATATTTAGAGAAATTATTTATTTATTATTATTTTAAAATATATTTTATTGATTTTTGTACAGAGGGAGAGAGATAGAGAGTTAGAAACATCGACGAGAGAAAGTCATCGATCAGCTGCCTCTTGCACACCCCCTACTGGGGATATGCCCGCAACCAAGGTACATGCCCTTGACCGGAATCGAACCCGGGACCTTTTAGTCCCCAAGCCGACTCTCTATCCATTGAGCCAAACCGGTTTCGGCTAGAGAAATTATTTAAAATATCAAATAGATATAAACTAAATCAGACATTAAAAATGTGAAAACAAGTCTGCCTTCAATAGAACTTGGTGTTTGGTAGTTTAATCCGTGTCTGCAGACACGTGTTTCTGTAAAGATGCCGTTTAAGAGAATTCCACGGGGTTGAAAGCGTTCCTAGGAAGATGTGCCACTGTTGACATTGTTACTCAGGGGTGTTCATGAAATAACTGTGTAGTGTCATTTCCACATTTGAGGTGGCTGTGCTCGTGTGTTTGACGTGTGGATCCTGTCTTGCAGCCAGAGATTATGAGATTCAAAGAGAAAGAATAGAGCTGGGACGGTGTATTGGAGAAGGCCAGTTCGGAGATGTCCACCAAGGCATTTACATGAGCCCCGTAAGTCCCGGAGTCTGGCTGCTTTGACTGATTAAGCTGAAATGGCCTTTGTTTGTCTCCATAAGCTCTGAGTTCTTCAAGGTATTAGCAGTTGGCTTTTTAAAGCTCCTCATATCTGTCAACGTCCTTAATATATTCAAAACGACAAAATGGCAAAAGAGCTCCCAGAGAGCTGGGTCTGTCTTCCATCCTTTACTCTTCCAGCCTCTCCATCAGTTCTAGGTGCCGTGGAAGATGGCCCCATTGCCGGGGTTCACACACAGCTGACCAAAGTGAACACAGCCAGCCAGTGTGCCCACCCTACTGCACATTCAAGAGAAGACCGTTCATTTGTTCCATGTTGCCCTCCACTGAGATGTCAATTTTAAAAATTAGTTATTTAATAATAGCTTTGTTGAGACATAGTTCACAAACTGTCACATTTACTTTCACATGTATCATTCCATGTTTTTAGCGTGTTCACAGAGTCGTGCAGCCATCACCACAGGACACTTTAGAACATTGTTTTATCCCCAAAGAGACCTGTTAGCATTATTTCTGCCACTCTCCCGCACTTGGCAGCCAAACATCTCCTTCCCTTCCTTTAAAGTGGCCTGTTCTGGACATTTCATACCAGGGGAACCACACATGTGTGCTTTGTGGCTGCTTCCTCAGCACGATGGTGTCAGGGTTTGCCCGTGTCGTGTCATGTAGAACTTCACTCCTTTTATCAGCAAATAACACGCTGTTGTGTGGACACCACTTTTTGTGTATCCTCTCATCTGTTGGTGGGTGTTTGGGTCATCACCAGTTGGGCTGTCACAGTAATTCTGCTGTGGACGTCCATGTACCATTTCTTTGCACAGTTCCGTTTTCCTGAGTTCAGGTCCCGGGTCCCCTGGCTGCAGAGCAGCAGCCACCGGAGCCTGCCTGCTGCAGGCGGAGGCCCTCACTGGCATGGTGTGACGCTGTGGTTTCCCAACAGGAGAATCCAGCTCTGGCGGTTGCAATTAAAACATGTAAAAACTGTACTTCCGACAGCGTGAGGGAGAAGTTCCTGCAAGAAGCCTGTAAGTTTCTAGAAATTTCTTTGGAACTCCATTTGACTATCTGTGAAATCCATACTGTCTCTGAAGAAGAAAAATAATGTTTTGACTTTTATGAGGCAACTCCTTTTATTAACCTTGCCTTGCAAACTAGTATCTGTATTTGTAGAGGCCGTATCTGCAGCTTTCCCTGGGTAGGCCATGATGATTGGGGTATGAACATATGATTTACCGTCCCTTTGCCCTTCGGTACCTTGCATCATTGAAATCTTCGCCCTGGAGTTGGGCAGATAGAGAATGGTCCCAGCCCAGGTGCTGCCAGGCCTGGATTCGGAGAGAGCAGAACGGGCAGTCCCTAGCCCCGCTGCTCTGGGGTACGCTCCCCTGACCAAGCTGCCTGGATGCGCACAAGCAGAGCCCGTCAGGTTCCCGCCCTCCTGCCCTTGAGCTCAGAGCCCTTTCTCCTCACATGTCCCCTCTCATCCAGCCACAGATGAGCTCTCCTTCCTGAGGACGCATCTCTCAGTGGCCTTGCTTGCAAGTATTGTCGCTCCCGCCTCTAGACTCTGAGCTCCCTGGGGGACAGGGACTGTGTCTATTTTGCTCACAGAAGGCACTTGGTGTATATATACAACCTCATATATACCTGATTGTATAAATGAATCAGTGTCTTCATTCCATGAGCACTGACCAACTGCTGCTTTCCACTCTCCCTCTATGGGACTGTTTACCACGTTGACAGTCAGTAAATGAATAAATCTGGGCCCCTACGTGACTTCATCAGCTGTTCAAGCATAGCCTTAGCCCTGCTGTGTCTCTGACTCGGTAGACTGGAGCCTGGGAGGGACTGCTGCCTCAGCTAGTCTGTTACTGTGAGTGTTGGCCAAGCAAACACGGAGTGAGCCATCCCCACCTAACAGCCTGGCAGGAAGGTAACTGTGGACGCTGTTCTCCCCAGTAACCATGCGCCAGTTTGACCACCCTCACATCGTGAAGCTGATTGGCGTCATCACGGAGAACCCCGTCTGGATCATCATGGAGCTGTGCACTCTCGGAGAGGTACCATGTGCCGGACCCGGCCTGTGGGCGGGCTGCCCTGTGCCGGACCCGGCCTGTGGGCGGGCCGCTGGTGCAGGTCAGCTGGGCTCAGTACTCGTGCAGTCCTCACTGGCTGCGATGCCCTTTGTTAAGAAAGGGAGGTATGTGCGGTGTGGTTTTGTCAGATACATAGTACAATGTCTCCTTACATTCCCCAGTCGTCCCCTAACTCAGCCCAGCCAAAGTTTTGTTAGGACCGGAAGCAACAGTCCTGACACAGTGGATCTTTTCCTCTCCGGTGCTGGGAGGGAGAGGGAGGCAGTGGCGAAGTAGTGCTGGATTTTGGTAAATTTGAAGAGTTCCTTAAGCTTTTCAGAATTCACATTGGCCGCTGACATTAGTCACAGTTTTAAAGATGGGTAACAGTGTGGGCACCTCTCCTTACTTAACTTTCTCTAGAACACAGAACTACTCACTGCACACTATTGCCTGGGACCTTGTTCCAATGCAAACGCTTGTGCCCCACCCCAGGCCTGCTGGCTGTTGTGCGGGGGGGGGGGGGGGTGGCAGGGGCGGGCGGGCACAGCAGCGAGGGCCCAGAGCCCTGCTATCATCTGCACACCGCTTCCGTAGCCTGGCCTGGTTGGGGAATCAACAGGTTGATTTTTCAGACGCAGTTTTCTGAAAAAGGTTAATGCAGCCTTTGAAAAACATTACACACATTCCTTGTTTTTTAAAGGCTCCCAAATACAGTTTTGCTTCTGCTGAACATTGGGGTTACCAGCTCCCAAGAACGGGAGTGTAGTTTGGTCCTTCCTCCACTTTGCTACAGCGTCACCCCCGCCCGCCTTTGAGAGAGCCCTGCGGAGCTCCCTGCGCTCTTCTCCCCACTGAGGCCGACAGTTTGCTGGCTGGAGCACTTTAGGCTCTCTACGTCTCCCCTCCTCTGCTCCGCCTTTCCATATTTTTGTGGTTTTTGTTTTGTTATTAAATATATTTTTATTGATTTCAAAGAGGGAGGGAGAGAGGAAACAGATAGAAAGATCAATAATGAGAGAAATCATTGATTGGCTGCCTCCTGTATGTCCCCTCCCACAACCTGGGCATGTGCCCTTGACCAGAATCAAACCCAGGACCTTTCAGTCCTCAGGCTGGCGCTCTATCTACTGAGCCAAACTGTCTAGGGCTGTTTCCATATTTTTGTACAGTATTTTTCTGCTTTGCTTTTGAAGAATTAGCTAATTCTTTGGGATTAAAAAGTGTCTCTTTTATATGTTGATTTTGTGAAATTAGAGTATTCAGCTCGTCTGTCTGTCTTTGCTATGTTAGCATTTAGCTGAATGAATGACAGTGGTAGGCGTCACGGGGAAGCCCATTGGGTAGATATCCTAAACACGACCAGTTGACCTTTCTGCACCCAAAGCTCCTTGGGAGTAGTGACGGGGGGGGGGGGGGGGGGGGGAGGCGGGCACTCCTCCTCCTCTCCTCCCCTCCTCAGTCTGCAGATCTGCCCTGGATGTGGTGGTGTGAGCTGACCGTGCTTGTGTATTAGACTTTTTTGAGAGGTGACTAGATATTTTTGTTTTCTAAATAATATTATTTAGTAACTAGTACCCCAGTGCATGGGTTTGTACACATTGAAAGGAAATTAATTAGAAGGTGGCCAGAGGGGCAGGACTGGGTGAGATGGGCCAGACACAGTCTGGAGCCAACCTCCTGCAGTCCCTCCCCGGCCAGTGGCAGTGCAGCTCTTGAGTGAGCGAGGTCCCTCTGGCAGGTGGAGTCCCTTGGCCTGGCCTGCGGAGATCGGGCCGAAACCAGCTCTCTGACATCCCCTGAGGGGTCCCGGATTGCGAGAGAGCAGTTCTTGGGTGATGCACCCCGGAATCGGACTCCCTCTCTGGTTCCAGGTGTGTCACCTGAGAACCGCTGTTGCCAAGTCACCAAAGCTTAGCAGTTCCTGTGTTGAGTGTCTGCCCCCTAGTGGTCATTGCACATCATAGCTACCAGTTGGATGGTTGGATGGTTGCTTAGCTTTTTATATATATGGGTATTTTGTGCTTTTTATTCATTCCCTGGAAACATCTTTCATATTTTTTTCAAAAGTTTGTCTGTAATCATGAAGATTCTAACTTGACAAGAGGATTTCAAATAAAGAATAATTAACCATAATTTTTGAGCCAGTATGTTTGGTTTGTCATGCTTTGCTCTGAGGGGAGAACTGAAGCCATTCTCATTAAGTGCATGTAGAGATGGGCAGCATTGGGTTGGAGTAGCTCTTTGGCTGTGGATTTCTCTTCTCCACTAATCCTTCCATTTTGTCTTGCTCACTATCCCAAAGCTGAGGTCATTTCTGCAAATCCGGAAGTTCAGCTTGGATCTGGCGTCCTTGATCCTGTATGCCTACCAGCTTAGCACAGCTCTCGCGTATCTGGAGAGCAAGAGGTTTGTGCACAGGTAAGGTCGGGGGAGGGGTGACTGTGCTGCTTGGCCTGGTGTGCGGGTGCTGTGTCTGTCCTGGCCGAGTGAGGGGTCAGTTTAGATCAGTTCACTTTCCCTTCCACAGGCTCTCTGGAGAGCCTGGCCGCGGCACCGGGCAGCGGACACTGTCCTGACACATGGTCGGGACCTCCCAGGACACCGAGTGTCATGAGCATCCCTGTGCCCTCTGGGTTTCTGAGTATAACGGGCCTGGTGTGAGGCGAGGGAGGGCTTGGTGTTGTGTGTGTTTTGTCACCTGGCTTTAAGGAGAGCACATCACAAAGATGTGCCAACTTCCTTCCTGCCCCTGAGGCCAGCTGGGTGCCGACCGTGGCTGTGGGTCATTGTCAGTCATGCCGCTGCAAAAAACGATTGTTGGCAAAATCCTCATTATGTGAGGATGCGCTTTGCCATCATTATTCACATACCGGTCACCGCATTAACGAGTGAATATCTTCCAGCAGAAACACTTAAATGGTGCAGTGTCCCTCTTCTCAGTGTGTGGTCCCTCTCCTGTTTGCATTGCATATAAGCTGTCTTTCCCAGTACCTGTATGTCTATATAATGTAGATGACTTTGTGGTTCATCTTCCTTGTGTTAATATTTGTTGGCCCAAATTCTTCCTTCTCAGGGACATTGCTGCTCGGAATGTTCTGGTGTCCTCAAATGATTGCGTGAAATTAGGAGACTTTGGATTATCGAGATACATGGAAGACAGTACTTACTACAAAGGTAAGATGGGAGCAATAAATGAGCAATAGGTTCAGGACCTTTCATGGGTGTTATTCCTTTAAAAGGCATGTTTGTAAGAAATAGGTCAGCTGATTGTTGACAGGTGTGAGTGAGTTCACGGAAAGGACAGCCTTCTGACAGGTGCAGTGCTGGAGCACTGGCATCCACGGGCACGTGTGGGCCTCAGCTTGACTGCCTCCATGTCACCGCGGGTCACAGACAAGTACAGAATGTACAGCTTCTAGGGAAAACATAGGAGTACATGTGTGGTACGCAGGGCTAGGCAAGGAGTTCTTGGACTCAATTCCAGAACATCCATAGAAGGAAAAATGGATAGACTGGACCTCATCAAAATTAAACATCTTTGTTCTGCAAAAGACCTGTGAAAAGACAAGCACAGAGTGGGAGAAAATATTTGCCAACCACATACCTATCCAACAAAGAACTGATACCTAGAATATAGACGAACTCTCAAAACTCAACAGGAAGAAAGAAAAGAAAGAAAGAAAGAAAGAAAGAAAGAAAGAAAGAAAGAAAGAAAGAAAGAAAGAAAGGAAGGAAGGAAGGAAGGAAGGAAGGAAGGAAGGAAGGAAGGAAAGAAAGAAAATGGGCAGAAGAAAAGAAGAAAGATTTTATTGCGGAGGATGGGCAACTAGCAGATGAACACATTATAGTGAGATCCATTGCACAGAACAGCTAACGTGAACATGGCAATACCATCAGTGCTGGCAGAAACATGGAAACCAAATTCTTGAAATCACTGCGAGAAAGTAAACAGTGCCACCACTCTGGAAAAGAGTTTGCAGTCTTTTTAAAAATTATTTATTTATGTTATCATTCATTTCAGAGAGAGGGAGAGAGCCAGAAACATCAGTAATGAGAGTCATCAATCGGCTGCCTCCCGCACGCCTCTCACTGGGGATTGAGCATGTGCCCTAACCAGGAATTAAACTGTGATCTCCTGGTTCATGGGTTGACGCTCAACCACCGAGCAACACTGACTTGGCTATTTTTTGTGTTTTTGTTTTTAAATCTTCACCCAAGGATATGTATTTTTATTGATTTGAGGCTGGGTGGGCGGAGAGAAACATTGATCCATTGCCTCCTGCAGGTGCTCTGACTGGAATTGAACCCACAGCCTTTCATCGTAGGGGCTGACTGTCCAACCACCTGAGCCACACCAGTGAGGGCAGAGTTTGCAGATCCTTTGGGACCTACGCATGCAGCTACCATGTAACCCACAATGACAATCCTGAGCATTTCTCCAGGAGAAATGAAAGCTTACGTTCAGTCCAAGCCTGCACTTAAGGGCTATTGCAGCTTACTTCTTGTGGCCAAGAACTGGAGTGAGCCAGGTGTCCTTGCTCTGGTGGACGCAGTCAGACACGGCAGCACGGGGGTCCCAGGGCTGCGAGAGGCGTCTGACTCACACCCCAGGACTTCGGCCCATGCGTGTGAACTGAAACCCAGCTCAGGTGGTTTTCCTCGAACTTGCCAACCTTGGACAGTTGGACCTTGGTTCTTCAAATTATTATTGGCCAAGTGTTTTTATTAATAAATGTTTACCTTCTAGTGTTTCAGCTAAGGTTTGCATTATAAATTCATGTTATGCTATTAGTGTGTATTCTAATTATTACTACTGTTCACAAAGGCCAGTTTCTCAGTTGGTTGACTTTTCTATAGCTCCTGGCTGTTCTCTTTCCATCTGCTTTCTGCATACTACAGCCTGAACCTTAAGCAGTGACCCTTTGGTGTGCAAAAAGAAAAGTCTTTGGTTGTATATTCATTTGGTTATTTGGTCAGATAACTGTAAAACAACCACGTCAGCTTCCCAGTGTTTTAAAATATAGTCCATGTCCAGCTCAAATCCTAACCAGTCCCAGCCCTAGGATCCAGTGAAGCTACCTTCAAACAGGCGGGTGCGGAGCCTGCCGTCATGTGGCACTGAATGGCGACGGGCAGCTTCAGCACATGGCGCCTCAGATAGGTGTGTGCAGAGTCCACTAGACTTAGGAAAACCGCCCTGAAGGTTGGGGCCCTTCGGGTCAGCGCACAGTGGGAGGGCAGTTTGTCTGGAAGGAAGCATACAGGATTTGAGTTCAGTTGTCAGGAAGGTTCTGGAAGTTAGGCGGGAAGTTATAAATGGAATGCATCTGGTTGTCTCCTGATGCCAAGTCACCAGAGGAGTGCTCCCTCTGCCGCAGAAGGCAGCCAGGCTCGGGCTCATCACCAAGGCGCCCGAACCTCGTGTTCTCAGCAAAGAGAGCCTCCCGGGACGGGGTTAGGACCGAAGGGTACAGCTGACGGAGATGTGCATGCATATGTGATATTTCCCTGGGCACCGGCTTCCCAGTGCGAGGTGCTTCAGGATGGGAAGGGGCTGCTGTCCTTGGCAGGCAGCTCTCACCACAAGGCTCTGTCCTGTGGATGAGGAGCTGCTTGGGGAGTTGTAAGCTGCTTACCTGAGCTCACGCGAATGCCTTCTCGAATGCCTTCTTCACGGCTCCCTTGCCCTTCCTGCTCCCACACCCCTGCCAGTGGACCTGTCACCGTCCCAGGGACCTCAGGACGTCAGGGGAAGGGAAAGTAACTCTGGGAAGCGCAGTTCAGGGTCATATGTCCAATGCTTTTTATCTTGATACTAAAAATCTCAGCAAGCTGTAACTGTTAGCTTCCTCAGCAGCTACAGAAAATTCACTTTCTGAAATTCATCTTCTAGCTTCCAAAGGAAAATTGCCTATTAAATGGATGGCCCCAGAGTCCATCAATTTTCGACGCTTTACCTCAGCCAGTGACGTGTGGATGTTTGGTGAGTATTGTGACGGGCTCTGTTTTCTGATTGTCCCCCGCTCTCCTAACCGCGCTGCGCCTGGGCTCCGAGCATGTGGGTGGCGGCCTCTGGACGCACTGGGCAGAGGGTCGTGGAGCTGCACATGCCAGCTTCCAGGGTGGCTTCTGCGACGACTGCTGCCGGTCCCTTCTGTCACTCTTCCTTCCCTTGGCATGCTTCTGCCCACAGGGCGGTCACCTCCGCTTCCTCTCTCCCTCTCTGCATCTCGTTCATGCCTCTCTGGGAGGCTTGAGTTAACTGTCCCTCTGGCTCTGTGACTGTCTCTCACAACTGGGGACCTGAGACCGCGCTTCCTCCTCTCCGCTGGACTCTCCTCCTTCCTAACTTGTCTCAGGGCTTGAGATTTGACCCTTGTCTCTGTGGTCCTGCCCCTCCCATGTCTGCTCTGTCCCTTCCCGCCTGGTCCTCCTGCTGTGGGTCCTTGAGCACCTCCCAGCTAGTGTAAGGGGCTCTCTGAGGCCACACTGCGCACCTCTGTGACTCCTCCCATCTGGAGCACCTTATCCTGTACTCTCTCCCCCAGAGCAAGTTCTGTGTAACCTGCAGGTCAGCTGAAATGTCCCTCTTCCGTGAAGCTTCATGTCGCAGGGGTAGCGTCCAGACACAAGAACCCCCTGTCTGAGCATCTTCTGCCCTTCCTTGTCCTAACTCTCACGTGGAGCTTGCGCACAATCTAACGTGTCTTTTCTCTGCCGGTGTGTTCATGTACCTTTTCCTATAAATAAAAACAACTTCATCTATATTAAGTGTATGTCCTTATTTTCTTCTCTTTACTTGCTGTTGACTTAGTAACCACCTAGTGCTCTCACTGACACCAGATTCAGGGAGGGCCTCTTCAATAAATAGGAAGTAGACCGACAGGGTCAAAAAGGCTCTGGGGCTCGGCCAGTGTGGCTCAGTGGTTGAGTGTTGACCTATGAACCAGGAGGTCATGGTTCAATTTCCTTTCAGGGCACATGGCTGGTTGTGGGCTCCATCTCCAATAGAGGGTGTGCAGGAGGCATCCAATCAATGACTCTCTCATCATTGATATTCCCATCTCTCCCTGTCCCTTCCCCTCTGAAGGGAAGAAAATATTTAAGAAAAAGGAAAGGAAAGGGGAAAGGGAGGGGAAGGAAAAGAAAAAGGCTCGATCCCAAGACTGCGCTCGCTAGCTGTGCAGCTCGGGAGCAGGTTATTTATATTCGGAAGGAAAGTCCGTCCTTCAGAGATTCGAAAGGCCTGTTTCTGTCACATGTTACCGTCCCTGGAACTGGGCTGTGTGCACACCAGGGCGTGGGGTTGTGCACGGGGTTGCGGGGCCTGTTTTCCTATGACTGCTTTGCCTGCACTCGTGGGGACCTGGTCCGCTCTGTGCATGTTCCCTTTCATGTCTGGATGAGTTGGAAGAGCTTGCTGGGGAGAAGGAAACCATGCTGAGATGACAAAGGCTGTGTCACCATGCAGCTGGCAGCATCCCCCTTTCTTAGTCATACAGTAACGGCGCGCCCTGCAGCCCGCGGCGTCTCCGACGTGAGGAAACGCTGTGTTTACAGAGGGGGAAGGTGTGAGGATTGAGGATGACGTGTGCATTTGTGCATTTGAGGAAGGTGTCAGTGGTGTGTCATGTTCTCAGAAAACAGTGCCAGTGTTTCCGATGGTGCTGTCCTGGTGCTGGTGAGCAAGCAGAGGAGCGCTCTGTCTTATCACTCTGTGCTCAGTCTTTGGCCAGCTCCAGGGTCTAAGTCACGTGCTCTGAGAAGATACAGGCCTCCTCTGAGGGACAGACCCTTTAGGAACTGGAGACGCGGAGGAAAGCCCAGCACTCCCCCCCCCCCCCCCCCCCCCGGGTACACGGCGTGTTGCGAGGAAGTGTCGGGGTACCGGGAGGAGCTTTGTAGGAGAGCTCAAAGAGATGCCTCGAGGAGGGCTGTGAAGAGGGAAGTAAAGGGGCAGGAAGCTGGGGAACCCCACACCAGCAGAGACATGTTTGTGGCACGTTCAGGTGGCACGATCTCCAGGGGCAAAGTGCCGGGTGCTGACCGGAGCCGTCGGGAGAAAGCCGCCCTCCTCCTCCCGGGCTCTGTTCCCTGGTCATTCCGGGCTGGTCCTCATTGTCAGTTTCAGGTTTGGCTCATTTGTTTAACTGAAAGGTGAATGCCAGTTGTTCAGACGGTCCTGAGAAAGCAAGAGGTTCTCAAGGGCAGGTGGAGAGGAGACTTTCTGAGGTTGATGGTGGAGTTTTGGACAGGGGCAGTGACAGACCTGTGGGTGAGCCAGGAGACAGTGCCTGTGCACCGCGTCCAGGACAGACCACAGCGCGAGTGTCCGACTGCAGTGTCAGCGCAGGGCTTCCGCTGCTAAGCCCCGGGCCAGCCGCGGTGCTCATGAGCAGGTTGCACTGGCGAGCGAGAGGCTGAAACCCGTTCCACCGCCTTTGAGCTTGCTTTTGAGCTGTCCACCACGCCAGGAAGTGCTCTGTGCTGCCAGGCCCTTTTCCAATAGGAGTTCTAGATAAGAAGCCTCATGGGAAAGTTCCGGTGTTTCCTTGGTAACCTAATGTTGCGTTATTCACACTATATTAAAGTAGCATTGCTGTTCTTACAAGAGCTCGTCCAATGTGCTTTACTGAGCTGGTGCACATCACACAGCTGTGGCTCGTGCTGACTCTGAAGCGACCCTGCTAAGTCCCCTGTTCTGTTCTCACCCCATTTCACAGGTGTGTGTATGTGGGAGATTCTGATGCATGGCGTGAAGCCTTTTCAAGGAGTGAAGAACAATGATGTGATCGGGCGCATTGAGAATGGGGAGAGATTGCCAATGCCTCCAAATTGCCCTCCCACCCTCTACAGCCTTATGACGAAATGCTGGGCCTATGACCCCAGCAGGCGGCCCCGGTTCACTGAGCTCAAGGCTCAGCTCAGGTAGGAGTGGGGGGAGAGAGGGCCGGGCTGGGCAGGCTCCGCTGCTCCTGAGCGATAGCAGTCACAGTCGCTTTATCAGTGCGTCAAAGGCTGACCCTGTTTCGTGGGCAAACATAATTTGGAAACTTATTTTGTGTTTATTTATACCTTGCAAGAGTCTTAAGTAGATTACATCTTCCAATCTTTATAAACTTCAAATTACGTTGAAATCTCTCTCCCCTAACTTCTCACTGACTGCGCATGGCATGTGAGCTCCTCGGGAACGTAGCCCTCACTGGCCTGTCCATCTCCTGTCACATGTCAGCCCCAGCCCTGCCCCGCCTGCGTCCGCCAGCTCCGCTCCCTGCCTTCGCCCACGAACCTGTTCTGTCTTTAGAATCCAGCCAGATGTCACCTCCCTGAGGAAGCTTCCCCCTTCCACCCTGCCCCCAAGAGACAGCGCTCCTTTGCTACCTTTTCCAGAACTCCTGTCATCGCGTGAAGCAGTCCACATTGCCATTCCGTGCCAGTTACAGGCTCCGGCTTCGTGCCAGGCACTGCCAGACCAAAGCTGCAGTGGCTCCCAGTCCCCGCGAGGCCCGCTCAGGGACTTGTCCGTGTGCTGAGCGCTGGCCGTCTGCACAGCCTGGCGGTTTCTCGTTTGCTTATTTGTGTCTCCAGCCAGACTCAGGCTCTGGATGGGCCCCACCGGCTCTTACTCGTCTCTGTCCCCGGAGCTTCTGGCCAGGTGCCCATTATGAGCTCAGTAAACAGTTGCCTCATTGAGTAGAATTAAGTCTAGATTAAGACTTAATTCTTTAATAAATAAGAAATTTTAGTATTATACATATGCATGGGGAGTTTAATTTTATAACCAACCAGTGCCATGGTGTATTGTGAGCTGTGTCACCTGTTTCATATTATATTTGGGGTGCTTCCTTGAGGCTATGTGAGATTTTTTAATTTGCTGCCATTTAGTCTTTTTTTCATAAATAGTAGTCAATATCAGATCCAGAAGGCCCTGAGCTCATCCAGCCCAACCTTCCCCAGTGCTCGGACCCTCCCTAGCCATCTCTAGCCTCCCCTCCTTCCATGCACTCAGCTGCTGGACAAGTTTCCTGGGAGGAGAATCAGGCCCCTGGGGAGAAGGGAGGGCCGTCCAGGCAGCAGCTGATGGTAGAGCGCCTACCTCTCTGAGCTGGGCCTGTGGCGTGGACCCGCTGCGCTGCATTCCACACACACGGTGGTCTAAGCACTGCAGACGGCATGCTCTAGGCCGAAGTCCAGCTTCTTCGTTTTCCCATGACTTAGGTGCACATTCTCACTGCTGGGGATTTGAGCGTGCTTCCTGTTTTGCTCCCAGGCTTGCTTGTTCCTCCTGGGTCTTTCCCCACAGCTCACAGCTTCTGCCCTTGCAGTCTGCCCTCTGGTCCAGTTCCACCTGCCTGCCTCCCTGACTTCTTGCCTCTTGACCTGCATTCCTGCCCCTTAGCTCTGAGCAGAGATAGGTTTCTACTGGCTCTTCCGCTCTGTCCTCCGGGTTCTTGGCAGCACTGGACTTTCCTCCTCCCTTCGCCCGCGTCTGCTTCCGGGCTGTGCTGCCTTTTCTCGCAGCCCTGCCACCTGCATTTGAAGTCATCGCTGGCCATCACGTTTGTCCAGAGCAACGCTGTGGCCTTCTCTCCTCGGCCCCTCGCCTTCTGGTGGGATATGGGGCCTTTATCTTCAAGTCCACCTTGGGGTCATGGGTAATTCCTCACCTGCCCACCAGCTAACAGCCGAGGACTCCCTATGGTGCCTCCAGCCCCACCCTCCTGCCCGCTCCTTCTCCACTGTCCTGCTGACTGTCCTCCCGTCTGCCCAGGAGAGCTTGTTAGTCCCTTTCTGCAGCATCGCTGTGGGACATGACTCTGACTCAAACGGTATGGCCTTGATCTGCCAGTTCTCTCCTTCCTTTTCTCACTCTGTAGCCAAGCTAACCCCGCCTTCTGGCCTGGACCACCTCCTTCCCTTGGTGACCCTGCCTGTCCCTCTGGGCTTCTGTGCTGGCTCTTCTGTGACTTCCCAGCTAACTCACCGTAGCCCTCGGAGTCTTCCGAGCACCGTTTTTGTCCTGCCCCCCATGTTGCCACACAGACACTGAGCACCTTGTGCTGAGCCTGGTGCTGGTCACTGGGGCAAGATGATAGAGCACTTTTCCTGCCCTCGAGGAGCTCACAGTCTAGTATGTCTCATCCCCTACTAGACTGAAGCTCCTTGAGGACAGGGATCGTCATACTCACCTCGGGGTCGCCCGCACCTCCAGGCAGGAGCCTAGGCAGGAAGGGGTCACACAGCCCTGAGCTCGTTGCTGAGTGCATGCGAGCTCACACTGACATTCACTTAGGACTGTTCCTTCCGATAAACCAGCCCAGAAACTGTTCAGGGTGGCTTTTTAGAACAGATATAACTATTTTCACACACACACACAAATAAATATAAGATACCGGGACTGTAATTTATGGATGTCTTCCTATGCACAATTAGCACAGGTCATTGAGAATTAATTTATCCTGTACTGTATTGGTCAGAAATTAAATTTAACTTTGTAATTGAAAATGTATAATATGGCTACCAAAAAGGCCAGTGAAATTTATAATCTGCTAGCTTGCTTGATCACTCACATGTAACAGTGTATCACAGTCATTAATAGGCTTTACTGAGCTTTAAAAAGCTTTATTATATTCAGGATGCTTGCAAAGCAATAAATTTGGAAAGTCCTTACCTCAGGGCAGTTAATGTTTCCCAGATCCCATCCTCCTCGTCTGCCTTAAAGAGAGGCTCAGCAGGGTGCCCGCCGCCCGCCGCGGTCATCTGGGTGTCCTTCCTCGCCTGAACCTTGTCCGGTGGACTCTGAAGGGCCCGGCCACCCTGTCACGGGCGGGTCTCTGTCACTCAGCGTCTGTCCTTCCATCCTGGGTCTTATGGTGTGAACGCACCGAGGCGCGAATAAGATGGACCTGACGGGCTCCCTCCACGGAGTGCGGGCCGGCCCTCCGTGAACTCTCTCCACGTGTTTCTGTGCTGTGTGACTGACAGCTCATACATGCACTGTTTTCTAATGAAATGTTTAACCGCTGGTAAGTTGAGTAATTTTTTAATAGCTACTGTGCCAAGGACCGTAACGGCTTTCGTATTTGCCCTGTGGAGTGTGTGTTCCAAGCCCGCCCCACAGAGCCCCGCCTCCCCACCGTTCCTGCCGGCACCGCCGCGGCCGCGTCGCCCCCCGAGGGAAACGCTCTGAGCTGCTGCTCTTTGTTAAACCCGTTCTAGACAGACAAGGGCAGCGCACAGATAGAATTACCGCTTACAGCTTTATTCCATGTTTTTATATTTAACTTTCTATTGACAAAGATGTGAACATGTAAGCATGCCAAGAAGTAAACGACTCATTACATTTTCACAGCCAGGCACACAGAACGGCTCATTACATTTTCACAGCCAGGCACACTCCTGTAACCAGCATCCAGAAGGAGACCAGCGCTGCCCGGGCAGGTGCAGAGGGCCAGGGAGGTGTGCAGGGGGAGGTGGAGGCGGGGAGGGTGGCAGGAGAAGCACAGGCTCCGCGTCACTTACAAACCACATGCGCCTGCAGCCTGCGGGGAGGAGAGGAGTCCTGGGCTCAGGCCCTCGTTCTGGGCTGAGAGGAGTGAACAGCAGCTGATCTCTCCTTTCTCCCACCCGCGTCTGCTTGTCTTGTTATGGTGACCCGGGCTGACCTAGCCATGTCACTCTCCGTTTCTGCGAGCTCGCCATCGTCCACCACTATGGACAACCTGCCCGCCTCAGCCTGTCCGCGCTGGAGGGCTTGTTGCTGCATTCATGTGTGTTCGTAACCTCACAACGTAAGGTTAGATGTTTTGTGGCTAACACATGAAGCGCCCAGTCACCAACATTACTTTCCGCCGGAAGACTAAACAGGCTGACATTTAACGTGTAAAATAGTCTTTTTAAGGAAAAAATGCTTCATGTTTAAGTCCATACAGTGCTCTGCACTCTTTCCGGAAGACCTTGGTTAGTTGGCCGGTTTGTTGGTTTGTTGGTTGGTTGGTTGGTTTTAGCAAGTAGTTAACTCAGCTGGTCTCAGATGGCAGACTCTCTCCACGGTGTGGGCAGCGCCAGATTGTAATTCCGTCCTCTTAGCCGTAGCTGGGCTTCTCGGAACCTGCCTTGTACATGGGTGACTCAGGTCCGCTAGAGATTGGGGCAGAACCGATACTCAGAATTTGAGGAGCCCTCTGCCTGGCTCTCTTCTTACTGGGATTCCCCCTCACCTCCCCTCTCCTGTGGTGACTCACACTCGGGTCCTTCACACCAGCAGGCTTGGACCTGCTTCTGGCTGCGGCCTCTGAAATGTGGGCGCGCCCTGTGCCGGTGCCTGCTCTGCCAGCTTCCCAGACTAGCCGTCTGGGGGGCTCTCGTGCTCCCCCAGCCACTTATGTCCACAGCCCCTGCCTGCAAGAGAGTGGTCACCTCTCTTCGGAGTGCTCGAACGTGGCAGATACAAAGAGGTCACCATCTTAAAGGGAGATTTCAGTAGAAACCACTCTTTTAATAATTTTGAGATAGGTCAGCACATTATTTCCGACAGTTTTAGGTATCTAATAAGCAAAGAGAGTGGTTTCAGTGAGCATGTCCGTGAAATGAGACGCCAGTCTGCCCAGCCTGTCTGTGAGGGAAGAGGCGCAAAGGCCGAGGCTGCCACCCTGGTCAGGGCGCTCCCCCCAGGCCAGCATCACTGACCCCCGCTCACGCTGGCTCCAGCCTTGCACTCTGCATGGACCCCGCTGCGGCTGTGTTGGGAGGTCAGCTCCATCCTCTGTGCGGAGGCAGAGCTGGTCATTAGACGAGATCATGTTTCAGAACAAGCCGTTTCCCTCTGGCTTTTTAGTTTTCAGATTAACCCGAGGAGCTGTGGGTCCAGCCTGATCCTTGTGTCCACAACACGTGGTGTGGTGTCACCATAAGAGATTTTGAAGTGACCAAAGTCCAGTCTTCTACAAGAAAACTCATTCAAGCACATTATATCTAAAAGGAGAACTGCTGCAGGGTTTAGCTTCAAAGAAGAGGAGTGTTCTGGGGGAAAGTACGGAGAGTGAAGCAGATGAAGGCACGGAGCCTCAAGGAGGCTGTAGGCAGGCCAGGGGGAGAACAGAAGGATCCCGCTCACTTAGGAGGGCTCTTCCTCCCACGCCTGTCTCTGTCCGAGTTCTGAGTGATGGAGAGGCAGCCCGAGGCCTCCTCTATGAACGAGGAGACAGGCTGCGGCGCCGGGCTGGGTATGCTCACAGCCCCGCAAGAGGCAGCGCCTCACGCTCAGTCTGTGTCCTGGCCGGCCTGCCAGCTACCGCCGCTGTGAGCCCACAGAGGGGACTGTGTCTGTGTCAGCCCTGGAAGCGAGGAGCCGATTAGCCCACTCTCGCTCTCCATGAAAATGCCTTCAGAGTGAAGTCATGTTTTGTTGCTCCAGAGCGGAAATTTAATAAGCCCTCCCTCCCCGTGCCAGCTCGCCGAGGCCCAGGGAGGACGTGCTGCGGACGGACACTGCCCAGAGCTCTCCAGAGCCCAGGGGCCCTGTCGCTGCCGCAGGTCCTCGGTGACTCTCACAGCCGGGGAAGGAGAATAAGAACTGCTGGGGAATGAGTGCTCCCCTCCTCCTGCCGCTTCCCAGGGGGCTCATGGATAAGCTGACCCAGCGCCGGTGTCTGTGGTGAAGTGAGTCTTGGCTTTTATTGTCCATCTGCTTGCAAGTTTGAGGCTGAGCCATGTCCCCGGAAAGGAGTGAGGGCTTCGTGCCAGTTCCCAGGAGGCAGCCCCGAGCTCCCAGCAGAACGTCTGGTGACTAAAAATACTGGCGTTTGGGAAAATATGTTTAAATCCGACCTCCTGACATGCACATTCTAGCTCTTGCTCTGGTTCTTCGGCAGCAGCTGCTCAGAGTTCAGAAATGTCTCTACGTGCCCCGAGTCTACCAGTGGAATTGTCTTCCACTGTGAAAACGGGTGCTTTGTGGATTATTTATGTTCCTGACCACTCTGAGAGCAAAGTGTGGTTTCTCAGGAGCGTCTCGTGTTGTTGCGGTGTGAGAATGGCATGCTGAGGTTGAGTGGACTGCTCCCTGGTTGTCTGTGTTCGTGGGGACGAGGCTGGCCTGTTCAGTGGAGGGACAGCGAAGTGACTGTCCTGCAGCTGCCACACAGCCGATGAGAGTGACGGGTGCGGGGAGCCCACCACTAGACCCCCAGGCTAAGCAGAGAGTGCGGGGTGCTGAAGGGTAACAGTGGTTCAAACAGCATGTCGGGAGCGGAGAGCAGGAGAAGCGAGGTGGTGGAGACTCCGGTGGACGGAGCTGGGGCGGGTCTGTGGCCGGGACCGCTCGTTAGCTATGTGGTATTGTGGGCACAGTGACTCCATTTCACCAAACGACTGACGTGCCATAAGTTTTCCCAATGGGGCCCCTTTCCTAAAGAGCATGTCCCACGTGGGCTTACCATCGTTTGCTTGGGTTTTCCTTACCTTTTTTTCTTGATTTTTATAGACGTCAGTTGTCTTAAACTGTAGGTTTTGGAAATTCTGATTCCCAGAGTCAGTTATTTATTTTGAGAGTCATGTGATTGAGAGAGGGTGGCTCCTTTGGGGCCAGTATCTCAGGTTGGACCACTGCTCCGTGACCCTCTGGCCACCAATTGCTCAGGGAGCTGGGTGTGGGACCTGTGGGTCCGGCATGTGAGGGCGGGATCAGCCTAGTGGGAGCGAAAGCCAAGCAGACCGTCCCGTCTCAGCGCATCTGACCAGGAGTGATGTCCCCGGGCCCAGCCGCCTGGCGGCGTGCGCCTCCCGCCTTGGGGGTGACGCTGTGTGTCTCTTCGGTCATGATGACCGAGCTGGAGCAAGAAGAAGCCAGAACCCTGTTTGAGGAGGTGGATCTTCCATGGAAACAGGAAGCAGTCCCTTTCCTTAGAACCCTCCCTGTGGTGACAGTCCGCTGCACGGGCACTGTTGACTGTCACTTCCTGCCTGGCCGCGCTGGGAGCTGGCGGGTGAGCAGCATGCTGCTTGTCAGGCAGGAATGTCTGTCTGAGGCAGCGAGCACATTCCCACAGTAGATCGGAGCGAGCGCTGCAGTGACCTCACTCCATGAGTAATTCTGGGCGCGGACTCTGCATCCACCAGGCGGCTGCATTCCGAGAGCTCAGCCGTGCAGGCTTGTCGGAGAGCCGATTACCGTCGTCTTACGGACGAAAGAGTCAGACTGCCGCCCGCTGAACCCGGGCCCGAGTGCAATGGGCAGGGGGCAGGGGCTGGCAGGGCGGCCTTCTGGGTAGCTTCCGGATGGCAGAGAGCAGGACCAGACCACTACACAGCCGGCACAGAGGTGTGTGGGAGGCAGTGAGGCCCTGAGTAGGCGAGCGGTGGTAAGTAGGTGCTGCTGTTGTAGGTGGGGGCACAGCTCCAGGCGTCTAACCTGTGGGTTCGGCAACCTCGGGCCTTGAGCTCCGGCTGGGACAGAACTCAGAGCTAGACCCAGAGCACAGAGAGCATTTACTGGGTAACTCTCGGGTAGAAGTCACTCCCAGGAGAACTGGCTCTGCAGACAGGTTCTGGAGGAGAGGGAGGGCCTGGGAGCTGGGTGCGAGGCCCTCAGGTAACTGCCTGGGGGAGGGCAGCAGGCTGTACTCCCGGGAGGAGAGCACTGGCCTCCATCCTCTGGGCTTCGGGCGGAGGTGGGGCAGCCCTGGGGAAGGTTCCAGCAGAGAGGCGGCAACTTCCAGCCAGTCCTCTCAGGGCTGCGCTCCGCTGACGGCGTGGCGGCACCAGGCAGGGTCACGATCCAGGGCAACTGGTTCTGACGTCAGCCCGGCTGGGTTTGCTGCTGGTCTGGGCCTGGAGCTGAAACACAACTGCTCCCAACACACGTAGGTGTGACCTCAAGGGGGAAAGATCAGGGTTCCAAACCTCATGACCAGCGATTTGCTAGGGGAGGAAGGTCACCCTGGGGCTGAGGTCTCCCCAGCCATTGGCTGTCCGTTGCTAGGCACCTGGGGGTCCCATCCTGGTGACCTGTACTCCTTGCTCTGCTCATGTCCGTCTAACCGCCTACAGCACTCCTACCCACACCTGGCAGCTTAAAGCAGCTGGTGTTTCCAGATGCACTGCCCTGCTGTCACTGGTTCCGTGTTTTCCTGAGGGTGAAGCACTTGGTAGCTGAGAGCAAGTAGGAAACGGCGGTGTACGGAGGGCATGGCCATTGCTAGTGCCCCATAACATGCCGGCGCCTGGTGCCCAGGTTCCCACGAGGAGTCTGTCCTGGGCGTGTCTGTGTGGGTGAGGTGCCGGGGCGCTCGAGGCAAGTCTGCTCTGCTCCAAACACATGTAGGCACACACGTCACCCGCCTGGGCGCGTCTTGGATCTCCCCCACTTCTTGTGTCTGCCCAGCTGTCCTCTGACCTGTAGCTGGGCTGCAGCTGGGCTTGCAGTTTGGACTCAGCTATTTTTGAGTCATTTTGTGAAGAGTCAGC
This sequence comes from Pipistrellus nathusii, assembly GCA_963693515.1. NCBI lineage: Eukaryota > Metazoa > Chordata > Mammalia > Chiroptera > Vespertilionidae > Pipistrellus > Pipistrellus nathusii. The sequence goes on along the minus strand of OY882874.1, from coordinate 47,062,614 downwards.
AACCTGATCCTCTTTCCCACTCTTGATTGCCTTCTACTGTTAGCCCTGTGCTTCCAGGCGGTGGGTGGGGCTGGTGTGTGCTGGCTGCCTGCGGCCCCCTTAACCCCTGTGTTGTCTCTGCAGCACAATCCTGGAGGAGGAGAAGGCTCAGCACGAGGAGCGCGTGAGGATGGAGTCCAGGCGACAGGTCACAGTGTCCTGGGACTCCGGAGGGTCCGACGAAGCTCCGCCCAAGGTAGCAGCGGCCCCCACCCAACTCGCATTCCTCCCCTGACTCTGCCTCCGGGGTGGGCAGCTGCCTGGAGGGGAAGCCATACCTGCGGGAGGTCCTAAGAGTGACCCTCACTCCAGCGGTGGTCTCCTGTCTGCTCCTGCTGGCGTGCTCGGATTCACTTGCTGTGATTTTAAAATGCTCTTTCTGGTTTCCCGCCCATCCTCCCCCCCCCCCCCCGGGGGGCACAGACTGAGCTCCTCATGGGGAGGCTTCTTCTCTGTTGGCCTCAGGGACATCGCTCGCTCACGTCCAGTCACGGTGAAGGCAGGAGAGGGACTGAGCCTAGGCCCTGTGCTGTCCGCTTTGCTCTGTTTCAGGGGAGTCCTTCCCGCCCGCCTGCTCCCTTCAGGTCGGGTTGGGTTGGAGCTGCTTTCTGGCTCTCGCTGCAGAGCCAAAGGGGCACCCCCAGCACAGCTTAGCACTAGACTCTGGTGCTCCGGGGGGGGGGGTCTCCCCACCCCCGCCATGGCTGTATTTGAGTGGGCAGGCGAGTCCCAAGGATGCTGTTCCTCACCAACACCCCAGGCAGCCGCCGAGAGCCAAAAACGGCATCACTTTCCCTCAAGGCCGAGTGGCCTGAGCATCTTCTCAGTCTGCGCTCATTGGCCATCGCATGGCTTCCCGGGTCCACTCAAGTCCTCTGCCCACTGCTAACTGGAACACTTGTCATTTCATAATTGGGTATGACTCTTCCCAAATAGGCGACTTGCAGATATTTCCTTCCATTGTGTGGGCTCTCTTCACTTTTCTCATGCTTTCCAATGCTGCCATTCGCAACACAAAGGCTTTTAATTTTGATGAAATCCCGTTTGTTTATTTTTGTGTTGTTGCTTGAGCTTTTGGTGTCATAGCCAAAATTATTGCCTAACCCACAGATTGGTCCTGTGTTTTCTCCTGGGAGTTTTATAGCGCTAGCTCTTCCATTTAGGTCACGACCCCTTTTGAGTTGATTTTGTGGATATTGTGAGGAAGGCCCAGCGTCATTTGCTCGCATGTGGACACCTGTTGTTCTGGCATCATTTATTGAAAAGACTCTTTCTAACCCCACTGAGATGTCTTGGTCCCTTTTATCATTCTTCCCAAGTAAACTCTGTTAGAGAAATACCTTCTTCTATTATTCTCAGTAGAACCAGGGTTTGTGATTTACTGAAGTAATCAAAGCGCCCAGTTCATGTGATGCTCTGTGGTTTGTTCGCAGCCCAGCAGGCCGGGTTATCCGAGTCCGAGGTCCAGCGAAGGATTCTATCCCAGCCCACAGCACATGGTGCAGACCAACCACTACCAGGTACGCCCGGCCTTACCGAGACAAGATGTGTTCTCTCCTTCCGGGCACGGCTTGGGATCGGGAAGGACGTGGTGTGTCTGTGCTGTTACCTGTGTGCTCAGGAGTATTGTCAGGGGGGCACATTGTCCTGACATTCATGTGGGGCTGGGAGCTCTCGCTGCTCTGAAAGCAGCTGGGGAAGTGTTGCAGGCCCACAGTGCCGCTCTGCTCCCTTTCTCCTCTCCCTCAGCACAAGACCCAGCAGGCACCCACTCAACGGGGCACTTCTCCTGGGAGCCACGAATAAGATTCAAAAGTACCTTAAAGGCCAGATGAGCCCTGGCTGGTGTGCTAAGTGGTTAGAGCATTGGCCCATGCCCCAAAGGGTCGTAGGTTCAATTCCCGGTCAAGGTCACATAACTGGCCTCAGTCAGGGAGTGGTGGGAGACAAACAATTGATGTGTCTCTCTCACGTCTATGTTACTCTCTCCTCCTTCCTTACCCTCACCCTCTCTTTCAAAGTGAGTGGGAAAAAATCCTTGGGTGAGGACTAATAACGAACAAGAAGTCCAGATGCGTTGCCAGGTGGGGAGGTGTGGAGGGCGGGTGGGCTTGCAGACGAGTTCCCTGCATAGAGGAGTGAATGCTTGAGAGGAGGGGCCAGAGCAAAGCCAGCCATTGCTGGTTTGGATTTCTGAGGGCAGGTGTCAGCTTTTCCTAAGAGCAGGAAGTCGGGGCACAGGGGGCACTGAGCAGGGGTCAGACCCAGCATTGTTTCAAGAGAAGATGGCAGCACAGAGGGAGCGCTCGGGTCCCGGGAGCTGGGTCCTCGCCCTGTGACGGGCGCGTCGGCCATGGCGCTTGCAGGCTGGCTCTGGTGTGTGACTGTTAGTAGTGGGGTCCCCGAGGGCAGGGGCTCGCCTGGACTTCCGGTGCCTGCAGTGCGCGCACAACGATCAGTGCGTAAAGGACGGCGTGTGTGTTACCCTGGCGGAGAGGGGGAGGAGCCCTCCTGCTCTTAGAGGCGAGCGCAGGCGGGACCTGCCTGGCGGTGTTTTGGGCTCCTCTTGAGCCTAACGTGCTGTCTGGTCCTGCCACGTGCGGTTCGGAGAGAACTGCCTGAGGTCATTCGAAATCTCTTTGTTGTGAAAATTCCTAACTGTTCCTTGGCAGCAATATGTCCTTTCCAACCAAACATGGTAAGGGTAGCCAGCATGTATGTTTAGCAGAAGTTTTACTGTTAAGTGTTGGCTTCAGCAAACTGAGAGTACTATCTTTGTCTCATTTGACAGTTGAATTCCATATTGTCGGGAGGGAGGTTGGTGTGTCAGTGCCTGGAGGCCTAACAGATACGCAAACCTCTGTTGCAGGCTCTGTGGCATTTGGTTGTTCTTTTTCTTTTTTTCTTTTTTTTAAATATATTTTATTGATTTTGTACAGAGAGGAAGGAAGAGAGATGGAGAGTTAGAAACATCGATGAAAGAGATCCATCAGCTGCCTCTTGCACACCCCCCACTGGGGATATGCCCGCAACCAAGGTACATGCCCTTGACCGGAATCGAACCCGGGACCCTTCAGTCCCCAAGCCGACGCTCTATCCATTGAGCCAAACCGGTCTCGGCATTGGCTGTTCTTTATCTCATTAAAAACTTGACAGAGAAAAAAAAAAAAAGAATAATAAAGGTGAATTGCTGGGTCAAAAAAAAAAAAAAAAGTTGACAGAGAACCGGCCATCCTGAGCTGTGGGAACAGGGCAGGTCCTCTGTCTTCTCTGGACGGAGGGAGGGCACGGAGGAAGAAGGCCTCATTTTCTCCTGCGCACGCTGTCTCCAGGCTAGCTGGCTGTCCCCTGTCAGGCCCATTCGTCTCTGTTAGAACTTGAAGATTGGCCCCCACTGCCAGCCCTGTTCACCGGGGCACAGCCTTTGGGGGCTTAGTCTGTTGGGTTGGGCAGGAAGGGGCTCCTTGGCAGTGCGTGGTGCAGCCTGTGGACGGCTGCTCCCAGTGCAGTGAGTGTTTGCGGAGCTGTCTGCTGGGCCTCAGTAGACTCCCCGGGGCCACTGCATTCCTCAGCTGGTGACCTTCCTCCACCTTGAGAGCCAGCAGTCGGTGAGGATCTCCTGATCTTCACTAGTCAGTCTCCCTCCCCTGCCCCGCACTTCCCTCTTGCACTCTCTAAGGAGCCTTGAGGTCACGTCAGGTCCACCTCAGTCTCCAGTTCCTCATTTACATCCATCTGCAAAGTCCCTTTGCCCGTAAGGTGACCGCGAACTGGACACGAGCGGCTGCGGCCGTCACTGGGCCCCCCCAGCATTCTCTGGCCTAAGTTACCTCCTCTCGTGGGCACAGACTGCAGAACTCGTGTGTCCGGACCTGACCCACCACTCACTCGCCTACAGGTCTCTGGCTACCCTGGCTCACACGGAATCCCAGCCATGGCAGGCAGCATGTACCCGGGGCAGGCAGCCCTTTTGGACCAAACAGATGTGTGGAATCACAGACCCCAGGAGATGTCCATGTGGCAGCCCAGCATGGAGGTAAGCTGGGTGCCGCCAGGCTTCCGTTCGTTACTGACCAAGCTTTGCCTAGGTGCCTTTCCTCCTCAATCCTGGGGTGGCTTGATTTGGTGACCTACTTCTCAGCTCAGGAGGCTCCTTTACTCAGTGCTTTCTGGGGCGGGAATCTTTCTTATTAGAGAGAGGAGGGACGCCACCGGCATTAGCCCCTTCGTCTGGAAGGCAGACCCCAGATTGAATGGAATTGGCTTGGAGCTGAGGAAGGAGCAGGCAGACGAGCTGTCAGTGCTGTTGCCTCTGTCGTGGGGTCCTGCTCACCCCCAGATCGCCCACTGCCCGCTAGGACTAGCACATCTGTTCACGGAGGCTCACTTCCTCCGTCAAGAGTCTCCCTGCTGGTGGCGCTGAGCTAGAGGTTGTAGACTTTCTAAAGACGCTTGGCATGCATCAGCCTGCAGCCCCAGGAAAGTCACTCCCACAGCGTGTATGCCACCTGTCCCACCACCTTGCTTCCTCCTGGGAAGACCGGGAAGACGTAAGAAATCCCCGGTAGACCTGAGAGCCGCCGTGCCTTCTGCCCTCAGGACCCTGCGGCGCTGGACCTGCGCGGGATCGGACAGGTGCTGCCCACACAGCTGATGGAGGAGCGGCTGATCCGGCAGCAGCAGGAGATGGAGGAAGACCAGCGCTGGCTGGAGAAAGAGGAGAGGTTCCTGGTAATGCGCTTCGGAGATGTCCCTCCACCCGTAGACCTGCTGGGGCCTGGGGTAGAGGTTCCTCTTTCCCAAAGCAGGAGAGCTGGCCTCCCTCCCGCTTCCTGAAACGGCCGTGTGGGGTTGGCTTTCCTGGAGTCCCTGTCTCAGTGTCGGTGTCTGAGGGTCGCAGTGGCCTGTAGGCTCAGAGGTGGGAGTGTTTCTGTGGCCTCTGTGTTACCACCGGACTTACAGGCACAGCTCCGAGGTGTCAGCCTGCGCACAGACAGCCGCCTGTCTGCTCCGTGAGAGCCTGCTGCCGCCACTGACAGCTGCCTGTTGCTGAGACTGGTGTCTCATTCCGATCGAACTTGTCGTTGTGTATTTCTGTGTGTGCACATGCGGTTGGTGGTTAGGAATCGTCTTGGGTGTTCCGGTATCTGTCACATGACATCTCAGTGGCCGGTTCCCTTGGATTTTCCGAATGCACAGCTGTCGCTCTCCGCCTCACTCGGTGTTTCTCAGACACGTGCCCTTCTCTCCTGGAGTCACTTCTCTCCTGGCCAACGTTAGTGTGAAGTAGCTCCTTGCTGGCCTCCTGCTTTTGTTTTAAGGTAGTGCCTCTAATAGTTTTCTTCGTTAAGAATAACTTGGTATATTTGTGCCGGACATTTTAAATATATTGAAGCGGCGGTGGTGTTTTTAATAAAACTTTTGCCCTGGCTGGTTTGGCTCAGTGGATAGAGCGTTGGCCTGCGGACTGAAGGATCCCAGGTTCTATTCCAGTCAAGGGCACCTGCCCGGGTTGCAGGCTCCATCTCCAGTAGGGGTGTGCAGGAGGCAGCCAATCAACGATTCCCTCTCATCATTGATGGTTCTGGCTCTTCTTCTCTGAAATAAATAAAAACATGCATTTTTTTAAAAAAGAAAAAGGAAAGAAAACTTTAAAAGGTTTAACCTGAGTTACCTGGAGCGTTTTGCGTGGGTTTGAAAACTTTAAAAGGTTTAACCTGAGTTACCTGGATCGCGGGGCTGAGAGTAGCAGGCTGAGAGACGGGGCTGCCTGCAGTGACGGGACAGAGAGCGAGGAGATGGGACCAGGAAGCTTTCCTTCCGCCGGGCATTTTAATGGGGTCTCTGCAGCATGGTCCCCCCACCGCCTCGGTGATGTTCCTAAAATGCAAGTCTGACCCTGAGTCTCTGGTGTCAAGTCTGCTGGAGCTTTTCCAGGATAGCCTCCTCCTGCCCCTCCTTTCTTCCCGTCCTCCTGGGTCAGCCCCGATTGTGACAGAGCACTGAGCACCGAGGGGAGGGCAGCTCCGGGTCATTGGGGAGGCTGAGCCGCTAAAATGGCAAGAGCGACAGCCCCAGAAGATCTGGGAGGAACATTCCAGGGAGAGGGCATGCCAAGCACCAGGACCCAAGGCGAGCTGGGAAGGAGCCAAGTACAGCTGAGGGTCGGAAAGACAGCCCAGAGGCCAGAGCGCAGGAATGAAGGGGACAGACCACACAGGGCCTCGGGCCATGCAGGCTGGGGGGTGGGGAGCAGGGCCTGGCGGTGGTGGGAAAACGGAGCAGTTTGGCACTCTGAGGTCCTTCCCATCCTGACTCCTTTCAGCCGGCATTACGAGAAGAACTTAGTCTTTGGAGAGTTAAAAACCCTTGGTACTGGGACCCTGCATTGTTTTCTGTCTTCATGCTTTAATTTCTTAGCCTGTGAAGTACTTCACTCCCGCCATATGTGCGGGTGATGCTTTCCTCATAGTGGGGAGAGGAGGACATGAGGCAGTGGAGGGAGAGCACCCCATTAATTTTCAAAGGGCTTTTTTCGCTCTTCCTCGGTTTGAGCTCCATCGCTGCCATGAGCTGCATCGATGAGAAGCTAGACTCCTAGGTCATGTGTCCCAAAGGTCCTCCTGTGACACAGCGTTCCTACAGACAAACCCAGAATGCCTCCTCCGCTCCTGACCCCAGGCTGAGGAAGACATGGAGGGAGAGGTTTCTGCCGAGGAGCCTGAGGCGATCGCTGCTCGGGAGCTGCAGAGCCTTTGATTGGATTTCTTGTCTGTCCTGGGGAACCTTCACTCTCTCTCGTTAGCTAACGGCCATGGAGTGTGCGTGCCCTGTGTGCTGAGGACGCAGAGCCTGCAGTCGTAAACGCCGCCTCTAGGGCCGCGGGCTTTCCCAGGCAGGCCTGTCCTCTGTCAGCGCGGGCCAGCCTCCGGTGTCGTCAGAGCTGTTGTGCGCCTGCTGCCCTGGCTCAGTAAAATAAACCCAGTTACTGGAAAAGGGACATTTTCAAAAAGATACACAACACACAAGCCAGGCTTTTTCATTATGAACTTCAACAGCCCTAACTATTTCAGGCCGCTCTAGAAGCCGAGCGTCTTCCGTGACTCACGCATGCACAATACATAGAAAGCTCTCGCTGGCACCCACCGCACACGTGTGTTTCCATCTGTCATTATCAATCATGACTTTGGTTGACACTTCTATCATAGAGAAAGGGTGAATAGTGATATTAAAAACTTTTTCCTATTAATTTCCTTTCAGTGTGCATGACTCTGTGCACCGGGCCACTAGTTGTGAATAGCGCCTGCCTTTTCTTGAAGACTGGTGTGTGCCAGGACCCCCCAGATGTGTGTGTCCATTAGCACACATTCTTGCAGCCTTTTGCCCAAAGTCACACAGCCGGGACCCACGGCACTTGTGTATGGTGGGAAGTCCACACCTTTCTCTCATCCCTGCTCAGCTGTGTCCTTCCGAGCCAGCAGAATGCAGAGCTGGGAGAGAGCACAGTCCCAGGCTGTTCCCAGCACTCTTCCCAGTTGGGCGTGACTTACACACAGAGTACCTTTGTTCCTTATTTCTGTCACTGTGCGCACAGGAGCTTTCTGATGGGATACTGGGCTCAAGACAGAAGTCTAATTTTAAGTGAGAACGCCTGCCTCCATAAAGTCTGCTTTGTGTCCGCAGACAGGAAGTACATATTTGAGCTGTTTTTCCTCTCAGAGCTGTCCCGGGACAGCCTGTCTGCAGACCACTCTGCTGCTCGTTCTGGCTCTGGCTCTGGCTCTGGGCCAGGCCACAGCCCCTGTGCTTCTTCCTGACGTCAGGTGCCAGGTTTGAAGGCGAAGCAGTATAGTTCAAGGTGGTGGGACTTGGGAATGAAAGTCTGAATATGAAGTGCTTGGAAGGATAGTGATGGGGAGTCAAGACCGAGATGGACCTGTGGGGGCCGTGTCCCTAGGACCTCAAGTGCCTTGGTTGTCACTGCTGCTGAGCAGAGGGAGTGTGCGTGCCTGTGTGGTGCCAGGAACTGGAGGTAACCCACCTGCCCCTTGACCACGAAACAGGCAAGATTCGCACAGCAGGTGCTGTGCCACCCCCGTGAGGATGGGCACCACCAGGTGCAGACGCACAGGCGCACATTGAGTCCACACGTGAAGCTCAGCCACTCGCCCCTGTGGCCGGGCGGAGGCAGGTGTCCGCTGGGCAGGGGGGCAGGAGCCTGCTGGGTCATCCTGATCTGGGTGGTGTGTTAGGCAGGGACACACACACACATGAAAACGCGTTGAGCTTTACACTGACCATGTGTACACATGGTCATAAATGTTGTACCGAAATAAAACACAATAGATGCTGCACAGTGGGGACAGTCACAGAGAGCCCCCACCGTTATGTGGTACCTGTTAGTGTGAGAGGTCAGCTGGAGCCGCCTCCTTGTCAGAGCCGCTCCGGTCCGGAGGGTCCTGGGGGGAATGGGAGACTCATCTCTCCCGGGAGCAGGGAAGAGCCATCTCTTCCCTCTGCGGCCGCTGTTCGAGGTGGCCGGGCTCTGGTCAGGCACTGTCGGCCTTCGGGGAGCTCGGCCATGGCCGCTCACCCCTGGACGCATGGTGAAGACCTGTCCCTTCCCACTGAAACCCCCCCTCGGGGAAGTATACGTTAGGGAACTGTCACTAAAGAAATGGAAGCATGTCGCTTCATCTTCTTCCCATGGACAGAAAATAAATACGTGAAATGCAGCTCCTTATTCCGTCAGCAGACAATGGGCGTACGTGGCTCATTGCAGTAGAAAAGCAAATGAAACGCCTCCGCAGGTCGAAGGTCCCGGCTCCTGTGTACTGACTGAGCCGCCACACCTGCCCTTCTGCGCAGCTGCCTCCCGCAGGCCCGCCTGCCCGGGGGCGTCAGCGGCTCCTGGAGCGTGTGCTGAGCACTGGCATGTGTGCATTGCTGTGCCAGGCACCCGGAGGCTCCGTCTCACCGGTGAGAGTGGATTTGGGCGTCATGCAGGTGGCTCTTCCCCACGTGTCCTCTAAAGACCCAGTGGGGAGCCGTGCAGGGCCTCTGACCTCATGGGCCGAGCGCCTCGTGAGAAGAAACAGGTGTTCTCTTCCGGAAAGGGGGCAACCCCAGCGTAGCGATTTGTTCGTGGACTTGGCCGCGTCCATGGTGGGAGAGACTCGCACCCAGCAGGTAAACTCACCTGCCGGGAGCAGCCTGGCAGCTTACACTCAGAGCTTTCCAAACGTTGAAACCTCTGACTCAGTAATTCCATTCCTGCCTTGTCCTCAAACCGGGATTCTGCTCGGTTTGTACACAGCCTGCTACCACATTGAACTTGAAATGGCCCAGATGTTCCACTAACAAGAGGTGTTGGTTTATTGGACGCCTGATGTGGCATTAACTTAGTAATGTGCCAGTGTTACCCAGTCAGGGTGGACATTCTGTGGCTTGTTGCCCTTTGTGCACAGGTGCCTTTAAAAGAAGGGTGAGACGGAGCCCTTTCTTGGCCACCCGCCGGTGCCTGGGGCGTGTCCTGGACGCCGGCCTGCCCGGTGCAGCGCTGCGCAGCCGGGTTCGCCGCAGCTGCCTCGTCTGGGGGGAGCCCTCATGACCCGCTCACAGGCCCCTGGGAGCATGGCCCAGGAGGGGGCCGTGTGGTGGCAGTGCGCTGGTGGCTGGAGGCTGCTGCCCGGTGGTGTGGACCGAGCCTTTATCCTAGTGTCCGTGCCGTTTCTGTGCTCATTCCCATTAACCACGTCTGTGTGGTTCTGTGCTGTGGGTGCTTGAGGGGAACTTGCCATCGGACCACTGCTGGGCAGGGCCAGGTCCACGCAGCTCGCCCCGTGGGCGCAGGAAGTGCGCTGCTCCTTTTCTTCTGGGGGTTCTGGGTGCGGGGAAGGCTCTGCTCTGCTGGAGGAAGGGCCGGGTGGGCTGAGGGAGGGGGACCGGTTCGGGGGCAGGCCCAACCCTATTTGTGAGCACGTGGGATTTGAGAATTCTCTGGCTTTTGAGAATTTTTCCAAAACTGGGGCCCAGTCTGTTCCCTGAGTGAGGACAGCGCGCTGAAGAAGGAAGGAACCTAACCCAGACTGAAGCTGTGGTTCTGTTCTCCAGAAACCGGATGTGCGGCTCTCCCGCAGCAGCGTGGACAGGGAGGACGGCAGTCTCCAGGGCCCGGTGAGCAGGGCGTGGGCTGGTGTGTCCTTGTCGCGGCACCTCCGAACCCAGCCACCTACTCTGTGGCCCCGCACCCTGTGTCCCTGCTCAGACGCGGCGGTCCCCACCCCACCGCCAGTGCCGTCTCTTCCGTGAGAGCTGGGCTCTGCGCCCTGGAGCAGCAGGGCCTCGCGCTGATGTTGACAGGCACACGCTGAGTTCCCAGCTCCCCCTGCGCGCTCCCAGCCCTTCCAGTCACAGGACACTTGCTGCCGGTCAGGCCTTTCCTGGGTGTGTCAGGGGAAAGCCTCACAGCTTCCATGAGGAGCCAGCGTAGGATTCACCCAGTTATGATACTTAGAACCTGCTAGAACTCTCCCTGGTCCTTGGGAGGAGGGAAATGTTTTGATAGGACTCCATCAGCAGGTGTGTGCTTACAAGAAGCACAGCTTTCCCTCAGGTAAAGGAGCGCCCAGGAGCAGGGGCCTGTGCCCGCTAGGTGGCAGACATGTGCAGCCAGTATCACTGGCGGCTCCGTTAGGCAGAGCTATTGGCTCACATCGGCACACAGGCCAGGAGCTGTCGCATCTGCTCTGGGACGCTGTGTCAGCCCAGGAAGGCTGGTGCGCGGGCCCTGCTGGCAGAGACGCATCCTTAGTTCATGAGTCAGGTGGTCCGCCCGCCACCTGACAGGTCCCCCTTCCTCCTGTGCGGGGAGCACTCTGTCCTGAATCACAGAGAGAGTGGGGTTCGGCAGGATATAGCCCTTGCCCCGGGACCTGCTGTGAGCGTGACCAGGAGGGCTTGGTGAGGAAAGCATGCTGGCCTCCATGTGTGACACAGCACACAGGCAGGTGTGGAAGGAACGAGTAACTGCTGAGGTGGGCCAGCTGAGGGCGAGGCAGAAACACTCCGTGGAACGTGACACAAGAAGGGGCCACGCGTGACCTCGTAGCACTGGCTGCACCAGGCCTGGGTGACAGGAAGGTGGGCCGTCCTGGTGGGGAAGGCGCTTAGTCCTGCAGGTGCTGTGCTGTGTGCCCCACACTGTGTCCTCAGCACCCCGTGAAGGCAGGCCCTGCCCACACCCACGCCCACAGGTGGGCGGACCGAGGCTTGTGGGAAATGCACCCAATAGCCGCCCGCTGTCACATCGAATGCCAGGCGTCAGCTGGCTGGGTGGCCTCTTCACTTGCTGCGTGCGGTTTAGGCTGTGGCTGCTTCCTTCCTGGGGCTGAGGCACACGGGACTGTGTCCTCAGCTACAGGTGGCTCCATGGTCTGCCAGCGGCTGCCGCTCTCCGCCTTCAGGCTGTGACTGTGCTGAGGGTGCCGGGCGGCCCTTTGGCCGGAGAGCAGTGGTGATCCACCGGCCTGAGCTAGTGAGCCCCTCAGCTGTGTGAGGACAGCAATCTGCATTCCCGCCTGGGCCCGGTGTGTGAGTGTTTGCCTCAGTCACTAATGGGACACAGAAGCCACCACAGCTGAGTGAGTCCTCAGGGCCCCAGCTGGAGACACGTCCCGAAGGCGGTGCTCCCGCAGGCCTGCCCTCCCAGGCAAAGCTGCGTGTCTGCCTCGCACAGGGCCTGATGCCTGCACTGCTGAGCGCATCAAGAAAGTCCTGAGAACAGAACATTCTCGTTGGTTGAACTTTCCTGCTGCCTAGGAATCCACCAGCACACTCTTCCTGCTTCAAACCTTTAAACGTGTGCGTGTTACGGCCGGGGCAGCACAGCCATGTCTGTTTCCAAAGGCTGGGCCGCTCACTCCTCTGCAGCTGCTCTGGCCACTGGGGCTTCCACATCTCCGCTGCCCACCCCATTCTGCGTGGGGTCACGTTCTCAAGGGCCAGCCGGTCCCGGCACCCGCAGGCCTTCGGGGGACCAGGACATGGCCCCTGGGGCGTAGACTTCCTGTGCTCTGGCATCACTGTTCCATGGTTGTCAGATGGCAGTCAGAGCCTGCAGGGAAGCTGACTGCACCGCATCTGGCTCCCTGGCGGGGCTCCTAGGAGGATTGCAAATTGGCTGTCGCAACCCTCTGTCCCCCTGTTAACACAACTGGCTTGTGTGCCTGCCCGACCCCGCTGAGGCCTAAAGCAACTGCCCTCGTCTTGGCGGTGTCTCTTCAGCACCTGGTTCCAGGGGGGTGCCTGGTGAGGGCCAGTGGCTGTGACGCTGTCGCGCTGACCGACCTTTCTGTCCCTACAGACTGGAAACCAGCACATTTACCAGCCGGTGGGGAAGCCAGGTAAGCGGAGAAGAAATCCTATCAAGCCGATTGTGTGACGTGGAGGGAGCGGGTTTTCACGTACATGTTTCTGAGCTTTTTGTCTCAGTCCCCTCTGCAAGCCACAGCAACTGTGACGGTTCCCGAAGGCAGCCCACGCCGAGAAGGCTGCAGAGGGACCTGGTGCCGGACAGCAGTGGGCCGCGCGTGTGCGTGTTCCTTACTGAGACGCGTTCCCTTCTCCAGATCCTGCAGCTCCACCAAAGAAGCCGCCGCGCCCCGGAGCCCCCGGCCCCCTGGGCAGCCTTGCCAGCCTCAGCAGCCCTGGGGACAGCTACAACGAGGGCGTCAAGGTGGGCGGGGAGGGGCTCTGCTCGGGGTCTGGTGGAGGAGCCTGTGCTGCGGGCGGGCTGGGGCTGCAGCTCGGGGTGGCTCCCAGCCCCGCAGAGTCAGGAACGCCTTTACCGGGTCCTCCCCTCTCGCGGACAGACCCAGGCCTCGCTCCGCTCCTGGCCGTCCCAGCGTCTTCTCTGGCCGGGCAGAGTGTGGCTTATGGTTTTAAAAACCGAGTAAATCAGGACTCGGGGTGACCTGAGGCCCGTCTCCAAGCCCATCCGTGGCCGAGTGGGAAGGGCCGCTGTTTCCCCAGCAGAGCGGCCTTTGGAAGCAGCTTGCACTGCACACAGCCGCCCGGACGAGGGACCCGAGGCTCCAGACCTTCCCTCCCGCCACCTGCCCGGGGCCGGAGCAGGGCCCTAGTGTGCTGGGCTCCGGGGACCCTGGGAGGGGCCCTTCTGTGGTGCCATGTAAGGGGCGGTCCCTGGGCTGGGCCTGGCGCTCGGCAGCCCTGCTGGCACCACACCAGGTGTCCTCAGGGGCGGAGACAGGAGGACACAGCCACAGCCCTTCTTAGCATGGGTCCTTGACCTGTGAGGGGGGGGAGTGGGTGAGTGAGCGTCGCTCGTTTTCCTGAGCCTGGAGAGCGAGCTTCCCCAATGGCTGAGGGAGCAGAGTGAGCAGATCAGTGCAGCAGGGCCCTGGCAGGTGCCGCTCTCACGGTGGGAGTGGCGTGTAGCAGGGGTGGCATGAAGAAGCCCAAGTCTGCCGGGATAGCGTGCGTCCTTCCTGTGAATGTGGGTGTGCGGGGGCAGTGAGGGGGGAGCACGCGTCCTGCCGGCTGCCAGCGGTTCGGTGCAGGCCCTCACGCCAGCTGAGAGCACGACTGTGGTCCTCGGCTGGGTGGAGTGGGACCGTCCGGGCAGCATTGAGACCAGTGGCGGACGTCCGAGCTCTCGCTCCGGAGGCGTCACTGCGAGTGTCCCTCCGGCACCGGACTGCTGTGACCGGAGTGGCAAAGGCAACGCAGTGGAGGCGCCGCCCTGCCGGCTGCGAGCCGGTGCTGCTGGCGGGCTCTGCCGGAGGCTCCTCAGGGAGCCTTCACCTCTTCCCGGCAGCACGGGTCCTGCCCTCCCAGGGCCCTGCAGGGCACGCAGCCCCGAGGGACCCCCTCGTGCCCCCCAGCACAGGGCAGACAGTGGGCCGAGACGTGCAGAATCCTGAAGCCCCGGCTCCTGCTTTAGAGAGATGTAAGGAGAAGACGGGGCGCTCCCCCAGTCAGCTTTCCCGGGGTCCCTGCTTCCGGCTGCAGAGAAAAGCATTAAGTCACACTTGCGAGTTTGAGTGCCGGGGCCAGTGTGGCACTTCTGGGGAGCAGTCCTGCTGCAGGACTCGGGCCCCGTGGGCACTGCTGGTCTTTTGCTTCAAAAAAAGGGTTTCTGCTTTTGTTTTTAAAATGGGCTCCTGACGTCTTTAAGCCCAGCCCGGTGCAAGAGTACTGTGCTGCGGCCACTTCCAGGGGCTGTGGCTCGGGGTAGAGGTGCGGTTCCTCTGAGTCACTCAGAGGCCCAGGTGGCTCAGTGGTCATAAGCATCCTCCCTTCTTTTTGAAGGCCCTGGTTCTTCTGATTCTTGAGCAGCTGGCAGATTGTCCTTCTCGGGCTTTGCATGTTGTTTCCGCCATTATTTTGTGGAAACAGGCGTGTGCGTGGCAGCCCACGGGCTGCGGGGCCTGGGCGGTGCGCGGCTCTGCCCGGACGCGCGGCTGAGAGCCGGCAGACGGGCTCCTGCTCGCCCGCTCGTGTGGACGGGTTTGTCTGCTGCCTGTATTAATACTGTTTTTCTTTTTTCCCTCTCTGATAACCCTTTAACCTTTCCTCACCTTCCGTTCAACAATAGCCGTGGAGGGTAAGCACATCTTGTCTGTGTGTCTGTCCAGTTCTGTATCACAGCCAGCGCTCTGCATGTGACTGGACCAGAAATTGGGGTCTGGGGCTCCTGTGCTTGGTTCACAGCAGCAGCATTGGTGGCTTCCAGAGCGAGAGACAGGAGCACCTCTGCAGGGGGGACTGCTGTCTTTAGTCTCCAGTCCACATGGGGCCCCTGGGCAGCCGCGACTCGGCCAGACCGTGCTGGCTGAGTCTCTGGAGAGACCAGCGCTGTGCTGGGAGATCCCCAGAGGCCTGTGCAGCTCGGTGCCCAGCGGGGCGGCCCCCTCACAGGCCCTGCCTGTGCGGGCTGAGCCGCCGCTCCCCGGAGCGCTGCGCTGGCTCAGGCACCAGCACGGCCTCACCGGAGCTGCGTCTGCACACATGGTGTCCGCTCTGTCACCTGCCAGGAAAGCTCCCCACTAGGCGGCTGGTGCGCCGTGGAGTCCCTGCTGCGGGACTCGGCCCCGTGGGCACTGACGGTCCGATGCAGAGCGCTTGGCCCTCAGCCCTCTGACGGCCGCGGCACGCGCGCACGCTTCTCCGGGGCATCGAATCGTTAGTCTGAGAGAATCGGGCTTTTAGTATCTTGTGTGATTTCACCGCGTCTCCTTTAACTGAGCTCAAAGTCAGAAAGAGGAGGATCTCGTGTGTGTGTCACTCGGAGTCATGTCACTGTCATCCCCCAAGTGAACTTGACCCCAGAGAACAAGAGTCCGCCTTCAGTCTGCTTTGATCTCTTTTAAAGACGCTCCCTAACGAGCCCGGGGCACGCCGCCCGGGGCGCAGAGCGTAACTGCTTCTGTGTTGGCAGCTCCAGCCCCAGGAGATCAGCCCCCCGCCCACGGCCAACCTGGACCGCTCCAATGACCGGGTGTACGAGCACGTGACGGGCCTGGTGAAGGCGGTCATCGAGATGTCCAGCAAGATCCAGCCCGCCCCGCCCGAGGAGTACGTCCCCATGGTGAAGGTGAGCCACCACGTGTCCGTCCAGGGGAGGCGTGTCCTGGCCTTGGGCGGCTGCTCCTGTACCGGCACCTGGGTGGATGTCCTGGTGCAGCCGGTGCTCCACAGTTGCTGGCGGACCTGAGGCTGGCCAGCGAGGCCTGTGACAGCCGTGGCACCTCTTTGCCAGCCTCCTGGGCCCTAGAAAGCACCCGGGGAGAAGGGATTCAGGGAGACTCTGCGGAGTGTGTCGCCCGCTCTCACTGGCAGGGGGCACGTCTGACCTAGGAGGGCAGGCAGATGGCGGCGTAGTGTGGGTGGGAGTATCAGGTGACAAGGAAAACGGGCTCCAGCCTTCCTCTCCCCGGACCTTCCTCACAGAGTGTCTCCTCACCCCGTGCCCCAGGGCAGTCAAGCCCTGGTATCAGATCAGAACCTTTGGGGGAACTTAAAAGGTGGGGCTCAGGGAACGAGGGAAAGAAACACAGAAATGTGCCGGAACCGGTTTGGCTCCGTGGATAGAGCATTGGCCTACGGACCGAAGGGTCCCAGGTTCAATTCCGGTCAAGGGCATGTACCTTGGTTGCGGGCGCATCCCCAGTGGGGGGGTGTAGGAGGCAGCTGATCGATGTTTCTCTCTCATTGATGTTTCTTACTCTCTACCCCTCTCCCTTCCTCTCTGTGAAAAGTCAATAAAATATATATTTTTTTAAAAAGAAGAGAAACACAGAAATGTCGTAACTGGAAGGGCAGCTTGCTGCTGGTGTGAGGCTGTGTGACCTGACTGTGTGTCCTGTCCCTTAGGAAGTCGGCCTGGCCCTGCGGACGCTGTTGGCCTCTGTGGACGAGACCATCCCCGGCCTGCCGGCCAGCACGCACCGCGAGGTAGGCCCGGCACCCCTGCTCTGGGCTCGTGGGCGGGATGGGGCGCCCTGCTGCTGCCCTTTAAACCAGCCGGGTTCCAGGCGGTGCGGTGACCCGCCCAGCTCTGTCCTTGCTCCGGGAGGCCGCAGAGGTGGGCCCCTGACCAGCCCTGGGCTCTCTCCTGTGCTTCCAGGTCGAGATGGCCCAGAAGCTGCTCAACTCGGACCTGGGCGAGCTCATCGGCAAGATGCGGCTGGCGCAGCAGCACGTGCTCACCAGCCTGCAGCAGGAATACAAGAAGCAGATGCTGACGGCCGCGCACGCCCTGGCCGTGGACGCCAAGAACCTGCTGGACGTCATTGACCAGGCCAGGCTGAAGATGCTGGGGCAGGCAAGGCCGCACTGAGCGCAGCCCGCTCCCCACTCCTGTGCACCACAGCCCGGCGCCCGGCGCTTCTGATGACTGACGGCTGGTGGATGAGCTCATCGTTTAACCACATTTTGGTTTGGGGTCATTTTATGTTGTTTCTTGAATCATGGTGTTCAGAAAAGTCCGGATCCAAAATGTGGCGTTTTTCTAAGAATGGAACTGTCCGGGAGAAGCGTTAGGCCGTGCAGAGACTGTGGCAGGAAATGGCCGGACTCGCTGGAAGCGAGAGGCGGAGAGGGCCCGGAGCAGTGTGCGGACTGGGCCCCACTGTGGGCAGACGCCCTCCGGCTGCACATGCTGCCACCGCGCCACGCAGGGCGAGGCTGAGCGCGTGTCCGGAAGACGTGTCCGAGAAAAGCACCACAGCCCTGGCGCCTCCGGCCTCGCGCTCACGGGCTGAGGCCCGGGGGACAGCTGTGGAGCACGGACCCGGGAACGGCGTGCCAGTTCGTAGCGATGTTCTCGGCAGAAACGCTGTGCCAGCGCCTCCCGCGCCTTTTCTATAATTTATACCGAAAGAGGAAAGCCATGCTGACTGCCCGCCGCCGCGTACTAACCTTCCTCGTGTGTCTTCCCGGGGCAGCAGGCCGGGGCGGTGGCCTCGGAGAACTGCCCTCCCTTTAGTGTGCCGGGGGGTGTAAGTTATTCTCAGGAAGAATATGACCTGTACAGTGACTGACCTATTAAACAGGTGTTACCGCAAAGGCTCCGTGCGTGGCCTTCCTTTTCCTTCAGACACGGACAGTCCCAGGGCCTTGTCAGGGGAGGCCCCGTCCTTCTCTCCGCGCCTGCAGACCCTGGAAGCTGCTGCCTGGGGGACGGCGTCTGAGTCACCCGTCCGCAGCCAGGGCGGCCCGGTGGTGCTGGTGTCCTGGCGTTCCAGCCTCAGGGCCACTCTCTTCCTGAGGCCACGGGGAGGGGTGGTCAGTGTGTCTCCCAGGCCTCCCCTGGCCGTGGGCGGGGCATCTAGGGCGGGATCGGAGGGTCAGGCCGGAACCAGGGTGCCCAGGTGGGGGGCCTGGAGGACACATCCAGTGGGCACGGTGTTCCTGTGTGCACACCTGTTCCTGCAGCTTCTGTGACACTGGACCCAGCTGGACCGGTCAGGCTGCGTCCTCTGAGCTCTCCTCTCTGGTGTTCCGTGGACTCCGAGTCCGTTTCCTCCTCACAGAAGCCACAGGGGGGCTGAAACAGTGGGTCCGAGGTGACTGCCCAGACGTGACCAGGGCTTGCAGGGGTGGCCCTGTGGACTGTGGGGAGCTGAGCAGCTTGCCCGGCCTCCACTCGCTAGCAGCCATGGCCCGCCCTCCCTGCTGTGACAGCCTCACCTCGGGGCTCCGGGTTGGCGTGTCCCAGGGTGGGGAGAGGCCTCTCCCAGGAGCTCACACTGGCATCGGTGATGACTGGAGTCGAGCTGCAGTGCTCTGGACCCACCACCACCTCAGGACACAGCGCTAAAACCCGCTCCCGCTTCCTTGTCCTTCCGCACTGGATGGGCATCCGTCAATCCTGTCTCACTTCATCTTCTCCAATACTCAGCGTCAGCCACCGCGGCCGTGGGCAGCTGCTGGGCGGGCATCGCCGTACACTGAAGGGCGACTGCAGGCGCTGGCCCAGGGCGTGCACCCAGGTTGCAGGTGTGTGCCCCAGCCTGTCGGGGCGCATGTGGGCGGCACCCATCAACCTGTCGTTCTCACATGGCTGTTCTCTCCCTGCCCCCAACTCTTTCCCCCTTCTTCTCTCCCTAAAAAATCAATGGGATAGAATATCCTCAGGTGAGGATTAGCAGCAGCAACTGGCATGAGATGTGAGCTTCCTGAGCAGTCGTTCTGTTTTTAAACATTTGCTTAAATTCCACAAGATTTCTTTAAATCCATAAGCAATCCAGTCATGGTGTGTAACAAAATGAGTGGAATTACTTGGTTTTTATACTTGAGTCTCATGTAATTAATCTCTAAAGCCCAAAGCACACGTGAGTCTAGCCGTCGCCCTCATGTACCAAAGGAAGCCGCGCCTGCCCTGGCTCCGTGCTGGCTGTCCCGGTGCGTGACCCACGCACGGTGCTACTAGGAACTCAGTGCTGTTAGCGGCACTGCCTGCCTCCTGGCTCTCCCAGCATACTGATCCGTACATTGGTTACCTTGGCCCCTATCGGCTTCACCCGGACTGCCTTTAGAGCTGTCTTTAAACATTCATTCTGAATCTAATTCTCAGTAGATTCTGTAATATTCCTGGAAATGCACATTAGCATTTGAGTTATAAAATGAAGTCAGCTTCCAATCAAAAGTTTGGCCCTCACCGGTTTGGCTCAGTGGATAGAGCGTCAGCCTGCGGACTGAAGGGTCCCAGGTTCAATTCTGGTCAAGGGCATGTACCGTGGTTGCGGGCACATTCTCAGTAGGAGGTGTGCAGGAGACAGCTGATCGATGTTTCTCATCAATGTTTCTGACTCTCCCACTCTTTTCCTCTCTATAAAAAAAAATCAATAAAATATATATATATATATATTTTAAGTTTGTTTGGCTGAGCCCTAGCTGGTTTGGCTCAGTGGATAGAGCGTCAGCCTGCAAACTGAAGGATCCCAGGTTAAATTCCGGCCAAGGGCACATGCCCGGGTTGTGGGCCCGATCCCCAGTGTGGGGGTGCAGGAAGCTGATGGGTGATTCTTTCTCATCATTGATGTTTCTCTCTCTCTCTTGGTTTCAATAAAAATAAAAAAATAAAAAATCTGAAATCAATAAAAATAAAAAAGGGTGTTTGGCTGAGTAGTTTGACAAGGGGGACTTGACCTTAGTTTTTCATAAATTGAAGGAACTAAATTCTGTAGCTCTAAGAGTTTGATGTAAGTTAAGTAAAGAAGATTTTCAAAAACTTTCATTTTAAAAACATTTTATTTGCCAAAACCGGTTTGGCTCAGTGGCTAGAGCGTCGTCCTGCAGACTGGAAGGTCTCAGGTTCGATTCCGGTCAAGGGCATGTACCTTGGTTGCGGGCACATCCCCGGTGAGGGGTGTGCAGGAGGCAGCTGATTGATGATTCTCTCTCATTGATGTTTCTAGCTCTCTATCCCTCTCCCTTCCCCTCTGTAAAACATTGATAAAATATGTTTTAAAAAATAACAACATTTTATTGGCAGTGGTGTAGATGAATTAATATGTTTATATGTCCCCAAGCCTTCTTGTATTGGGTGGCGCATGTGGCTCTAAATGCACATGCTATATCAGTTGAGTGTTGACCTATGAACCCGGAGATCGTGGTTCAATTCCCAGACAGGACACATGTGGGGTTGTGGGCTCAATCCCAGTTGGGGGACGTGCAGAACGCAGCTGGTTGATGATGCGTTTCTCTCATCGATGTTTCTTTCTCCCCTCCTCTCTAAAATCAATATAAAATCCATACACATGTTTACCAGGAAAAAGAAACTAAGGGCTTCAGAGTTTAGCTTTGTGGGCACGATGACCACAGGAGGGCGCTGTGGGCCCCGACCCTTCCCTTGACCTCCCCAGCGTGCTAAGGACTGGACGGCAGCACTGGAGGTGCAAACCTGGGCTGACTAGCCGGGGGACCCTGCAATCTTAGCAGAGGGGCCCCAAAATCCAGAGCAGTGAATGAATGAGCAGGGGGAGAGCCTGGGCCCCAGAGGACCCGCCAGTCGGTCCTGTGGGATCAGCATCCCCGTTGGATGAAGACTTGGAGGGGCAGGCGGAGCGGGGAGAGGTTAGGCCGGTGGTGCGGACCCGGCAGTGGGTTAAGGGGACAGGGAGGAAGGGCAGGTCGGGAGGAGGAAATGGTTTTGACTTTATGGCCCCAGAGCTGGGGGGGGGGAGTGGGGGCTGAGGAAAGGGCCGGGTCCACCCACCGGCCTGGAGGCTGCGGTCCGGAGGGGTGGGCGCTGGCGGACAGTCCCCGCAGCGGGTGGGAGGGCCCCATGGGCGCTGGCGAGCGGGCCGGGCTGCGCTGGCGCCCCTCCACCAGCAGGGGTCGCGCGCGTCCTTCCAGGCGGGGAAGCGACACAAAGGAGCGCCGGGGATACTGTGCAGCCTGACCTTCCGCCAGGGGGCGCGGGGCCCACGCCGACCCCACATGTGTGCACAGAGCTCCCCAAGACAGACGGCCGGCTCTCCGTGGGGTTCAGAGGCCAGAGGCCACAGGAGCAGCCGCAGGCCAGGCCTCTGGGTCCCTGGGGGGTTTCCGGAGCAACCTTCACCTCGTGGCACACGTACACTCAGTCTGAGGCTAACAGCAAAAACACTGTTTTATGCCGACCTGACAGGAGAAATAGGCATCGTTTTCACTCATGCGCACGGAGGGCCTCTGCTCTGTCGGCTGTTGTGGTTTTTTATCTGACAACCTAAGGGAAAGGGGTCAGTGCCCGGAGCAGGCAGGGGTGAGTGCTGGACCAGTTCTCGCCCCCTGGCTGGAGGTTCGCGGACCGAACAGCACGTGAAAACGTCTCATTGTGAAATACAGCGAAGGCACGGCAAGCACCCCAAACTGATGCAGCCTGAGAAATGTGCCAGCCCGGGGAGGGAGACACCCCCTCCCACCCACCCAGGGCCCATCCATTGGTCTGACCACCTTGTCTTTATACTGTCGGTTACGCAGCCCTGAGCCTGGGTTTGGAGCCTTTTTAAAAATATATATATATATTTTTTATTGCTTTCAGGGAGGAAGGAAGAGGGAGAGAGAGGAACATCAACGATGAGAGAGAATCACTGACTAGCTGCCTCCTGCATGCCCCCCGCTGGGGGGGGGGCACAACCCAGGCCTGTGCCCCAACCGGGAATCAAACCGTGACCTCCTGGTTCCCAGGCTGATGTTCAACCCCTGAGCCACGTTGGTGGGGCCCAGGTTTGGAACTTTTATAAAGGGAACGGGCGGGGCCCGAGGCCTCTGTCACCCAGCATGGCTGCCGAGCGGGTAGTGCTGAGCTGGAGGGCCCCTCTGAACAGTGTGACTCCCTGAACTGGTCCCTGGAAGCCCAGGCGCTCAGGCTTGTCGCTCCCCTTACCCACCCCCCTCCTGCAGCTGTGCCCTGCCGCGCGCGCGCGCGCGCGCACACACACACACACACACACACACACACACACACACCCCGCCCCTGGGCCAGCGCTTCCGGACGCCACTCTTTGGTTCCCACAGTGAGAAAGCGATTGTGGCAAGATCCACGCTCACACAGCCTGCAGGAGCGGGGAAGGGGCTGGCGTGCGGGCTCTGCAAGGCACACAGCTGGGACCACGTGCGGTGCCCACGGAGTCAGAGAGAACAGGCAGGGATCTGGAGAGATGCCACTGGGTGGGAGAGAGCGGCGGCTCAGGCTGGGCCCAGGCGAGCAGGGTGCTGGGGAGGGCGGGCCTGGGCAGGGCGGCCATGGGACGGAGAGGGATGTCCCCGGGTTTCTCTCTGGAGGGAAGGCGGGCTGCCCTGAGGATGAAAGAGCTAGTGATAGACCTACTGGGCGCGGAGCTGCTGGCAGGCGGGCCCTCCCGCTCCGAGCCACCTCGCCTGGGCCTGGCTGCAGGGACGGGCCTGCCCCACTCGCAGGCAGTGTGTCCGACGGGATGGAGGCCAGCGGGAGGCTGCGGCCCGGCCCTGGCATCGCTGACTGGCCTCTGACTTCAGTCACCCCACCACCTGGCGAGGCAGAGGCAGGCGGGCTGCCCTGGGAGAGCTCCAGAGCCCAGGGGGACATGGAGGCTGGAGGGTTTGAGCTCCAGCCCATGGGGCTCAGTGGGTACAGCATCAGCTAGCAGACTGAAGGGTCCCGGGTTCGATTCCTGTCAAGGGCAGGTACCTGGTTGCAGGCTTGATCCCACGTGTGGGAGGCAACCAATCCCCGTGTCTGTCACATCAACGCTTCTCTCCGTCTGTCTCTCCACCTCTCGTTCGCCCTCCAAAAGCCAGTGGAAACACACCTGGGTAGGATGGTCAGAGGAGATGAAGGGAGAGGGGGAGGTGTGGGAGGGGAGGCAGGGGGGACGTGGCTGAGGAGCCCTGGCAGCGGGGGCGCTGTGGCCGCGCGAGGGCCGGACGCGGTCAAGTTCACACTCTGGTCGGCAGTCAGCGCCCCGACATTCCGATTCCGTTAGTAACTTAAAAAGAAAAAAAGCCAGGCGGGATCTGGGGTCCGGCCCCGGCGGCTCCGCGGCCAAGCGCGCCGTCCGGGCGGGTGACGTGGGGAGGGCGCGCCCCGCCGCCCCCTCCAGCGGCCCAACTCGCTCCCCTGCGGGCGGCGGCGGGGCCGCGGGGCTGAGCCTCGGGCTTCTCCCCGGCTCGGCGGTGACGCCAGCCGGGCCGCTCCGCCCCGAAGCCACGTCGCCCCTCTGAGTGGCTGCGGGGTCCCCCATCACAGCCTCTTCCCGCCCCGCCCGCCCGCCGCGGCCAGATCGCCGCCCGCCGTCTCCATGGCCCCGCGGGTCCCCGCCCGGGCCCCCGGACGCGCGCGCGCCTGGCGCCCCTCCTCCCGCCCCGCCCTCCCCGCCCCTGGCCCCGCCCTACATGTCCCCTGGCCCCGCCCTCCCCGTCCCTGGCCCGCCCTCCCCGTCCCTGGCCCGCCCCCACGTCACCTGGCCCCGCCCTCCATGTCCCCTGGCCCCGCCCTCCCCGTCCCCTGGCCCCGCCCTCCATGTCCCCTGGCCCCGCCCTCCCGGCCCCCTCGCCCAGCCTCCCCGTCACCTGGCTCCGCCCTCAGCGTCCCTGGCCACGCCCTCCCCGCCCCGGGCCCCGCCCTCCTCCCTCCCTCTCCTCCCCGTCCCCTCCTTCCCTCCCCCGCCCGCCGCCGCCGCCTCCGCCGCCGCCCGGGCCGCGTCGGGTAAACCTGTTTGGCGAGGCGGCCGCGCCGGGGCGGATCGAGCGGCCGGGCTCCCTCGCGGCTCGCGGCGTCGGGGCCCGTGGCGCGCGCGCGGCCGCCCCTCGGCGCGGAGCCCTCGGCGGCGCCACCATGTACTCGGGAGCCGGCCCCGGTGAGTGGCGGGCCCGGCCGCTCGCTCCTCCCGCGGCGGCGCTGGGCGGCGGCGGCGGTTGGCGCGGGCCGGGCGGGCGGGCTGGGGCCCGGCCTGGGCTCGGGTCCCGGTGCGGGTCCGGGTCCGGGTCCGGGTCCGGGTCCGGGGGCGCGGGCCGGGCCTGGGGGTCGGGTTCGGTCCGGGGGCGGCGGCTCAGCCCGGGCCGCGCGGACACGCAGATCGCGGCCTCGGGCCGAGTCGTCGGGGCGCCGCGCGGCCTGGGCCTCGGCTCCCGTCGCCGAGCCCGGGGCCGCGGGCGGCGCTCCGTGGTCCGGGCCGCGGGCGCCCGTAGGCCCGAGGCCGCGTCCGAGCCGCCGCCGGGAGGCCGGGGCGGGCGCGGGCGCGGGCCGGGCGGCGGGCGGCGGGCCGTGTCGGTTCGCGGGTGTCGGCTCGCGGCCCGGCCCGGGTTGGGCTGCGGGAGAGGCCGCGGGCGGCCGGCTGGCGGCGGGCGATGGCAGCGCACCGGGCCCGGGCGCCCGCGGCCGCCGGCGCCGGGGGGAGCGGGCCGGCTGCTCCCGGGGCGCCCCCGCCTCCTCCGGGAAAAGTTGTGGAAACTTCAGCGCGGAGCCAGCGCCTCCTTTGTTTGGATGCGGCCGAGGCGGACTGCGGGCCGCCCGGAGGGTCCGCCAGCACGTGGCCTCCGGCTCCGGGCCTGCCACTCGCCGGGCACCGCCTGCCCTTTGTCCCCAGGCCCGGGCCGCGGCTGCCCGCTGGGGTGGGGGTCCTGCCCCTTCCCGCCGCCGCCCTGCACCCCTCCTGCACCCCTCCCGCCCTGCACCCCTCCGCCCTGCACCCCTCCTGTCCTGCACCCCTCCCGCTCTGCACCTCTCCTGTACCTCTCCTGCCCTGCACCCCTCCGCCCTGCACCCCTCCCGCCCTCCGCTGCGCCCAGCCTCTGCGCCCGGCTGGAGGCCTGCTCTCTGAGGAGGCTTCCCCAGGCCCAGCATGCCCAGCGGTGCAGGGAGCTCAGCCAACGATGGAGCTGGTCTTGAACCCCTAGGAGGTGCCACAGGCCTGGGGCAGGTTTGGCTCCTGAGGCTCGGGGTGCTGGCCCCCCACGGGGACCCGGATGGCGGGCTCCGCGGTGGCACTCACTGCTCAGAGGCCTGGGGAGGCCAGGCACTCAGGTCCCTCTTGGACTCTGTCCAGCCTGAGGGCACTGGCTGTGGCACTGTGACCTTGACCCTCAGTAGGAAACACCTGTTCCGTCTAGTCGGCGCCCACAGGTAGCGCCGAGCGGGCCCAGGAGGCACGCCCCCTCCCCGCACCCTGACAGCTGCCTTCTCTCCTCTTCACCCTGGGCCTGGAGCCGCTCCGAGCTGCTCACAGGGCATAGGCTGCCTCCTGTGCGCGGCTCCGGGGACATGGGCACGTGGGGATGGCACCTGCCCGCTGGGGCAGCGCGGCTGGGAGATGATGGGTGGGTGGGCAGTGGGGCCGGCGGGCCTGTTCACACACGAGCTTTAGTTCTGTCTGAAAGGAGTTTGGGGGCTCAAGGCTCTTCGGTGAAACCTTTGAATGTGTTTCCTGACTTAGGGTCGTGAGGGGACATGGGATTGTGCCTCCAGTTTTAAGCAAACGTCCTAAGCTGATTGATGTTTAAAGCGAGGCTCACAGTGGCGTTTACAAACGGGGTTACAGGTGTGACTTGCCGTCCGGACCCCGTAGCCAGGCTGTTGCTCTCCCCTCTCCTCCTCCGAGCTCTGGGAAGGGGTGGTGGTCGGAGGGGCAGGGTCTCCTGTGGCCCTGAACCTTCAGAGGCAACAAAGTGTTTGTTTAAAACAATAGCAACACAAATCCACTTACAGGTCTCAGAGGGCCTGGCAGGGCCTGGCCGGGCCTGTCGGACGCTGAGCTTGCCCGACATCCTCCAGGTTCCTACAAAGTAGCCTGTGAGCCCGAGGCTGGGTGGAAAGTTGTCTGAGAAGAAACGTTTCACCTTGAACTCTGGCTCCTCCTGCAGCCCCCCTCCCGCCCCCCTTATCTCTGTGAGATGTGCCCGCTCTCGCCCGGTGCTCGGGCCACTGGCACCGCCCTGACCCCTGGAGAGGAGGTGGTAGAGGGGTGAGGAAGACGTAGAAGCGGCAGCTCTAGGCCTGGATGGCGTGGAGAGCAGAATTCTTTTGCAACTTCTGGTTGCACAACGGGGCTCCTCCACAGCTGTGCGGCCACTCCGCCCGCAGCACGTGGCCGTGAGCCTTGGAAACGTCGCACTCCGTTTTTTACTGCTTTTCATTGTAAACTGATTAAGATACACCCCGTCTGCCCCGGCCGGTGTGGCTCAGTGGATAGAGCATCGGTCTGCGGCCTGAGAGTCCCGGGTTCGATTCTGGTCAAGGGCACGAACCTCCGAGGCAGGCTCAATCCCGTGCGTGCGTGCGTGAGGCCTCTCACATCCATGTCTCTCTCTTTCTTCACCTTCCGCACTCCCTTCTCTCTCTGAAAATAATGGGAAGACATCCTTGGTTAAGAATTTAAAAAATAATAAAACTCACAAAGTCTGTGGCTAGTACGGCCCCTCACCCACCTGCAGCCTCGGCCACTGTCAGGTCTCCCACGTGCCCTGCTCCCTTCGCTCCATCTGCAGCCGTGTCTGTAGCCGGTCCCAGACCGCCCCCCGCCCCCCGCCGGGGCCGGGTCCCCGCCAGGCCGCCTTCCTCTGGGGTCCCGGTGTCAGTGAAAGTTCACATCCGCTGCTTTTACGTCTTTGAGGCGCTAGGCTCTAAAGCTAGGGGGCTCCCTCCCTGCCCCCCATTTCCTCTCTCTGGACTTGGGAGAAACCTTCAAGTTTAAGCTTCTCCATTGTAACTCGGCCTGGAGCTTTGGGGGTGAAGTCCGAGCGCAGGTGGGGGGTGGGGTGGGGGTGAGGGGTGAGGGCTGGACGCTCACAGTCGGGGCCTTGGGATGGTGGTCAGTGCAGGTCCTGCGGGGAGCTCAGAGCCAGGATTCTGGGGGGACAGGTGAGATGGGGGGTTGCGAGGAGTGGGAGGGACTTGGAGCCCAGGGGACGCTGAGCAGGTGGGTGCAGGCGGGCGGTCTGCCTGGGGCAGCCCCGGGAAGGTGGGAGTAAAGGACTGAGGAGCCCGCAGCATCTAACCTTCGTTTCTCACATCCCGGCCGACTCCATGGCCGCCTCAGCCTCATAGAAAATTTAATTCTTCTTAAAAATATATTTTATCAGTTTCAGGTAGGAAGGGAGAGGGAGAGAGAGAGAAGCAATGATCGGCTGACTCTTGCACACCCCCCAATGGGGACCGAGCCCATAACCCGGCCTGTGCCTGGTTCAAAGGCCAACGTGCACCCACTCAGGCCGCCGGGCTGAGATACAGGCTGGGGGAGAGTTCAGACGCAGGGAGCCCCGGGGAATGTGGCCTTGGTCCGCCCGGGCTCTGCCCCGGCCTCCACCCCCCCGCCCCCAACTTGAAGCATTGAGCTGTTGCGTTCACCAACATTCTTTTAACCATCTCGTTTGAAATAACTTTCTCTTTCTGGAAAAATGGCCAAGAGCACCTGGAGCTGTCCTCTGAGGGGGACGGCGCAGCGGGAGGCGGGGACGGGCCGGCCGCCTCCTCCCTGTCCCTGCTCTGGCCGCCCGGCCCCCTGCGTCCTCGCTCTCCAGCCCGGACGGCTCTTCCGTCTTCGCTGTGACCCTGACCCGGGAGCTCTCCAGGGTTTTCCTCGGGGCCTGTGGGTGCTCCGGGCTCCCCTGCCTGCGGCCTCGGCAGGGCATGGGGAGCTGGTCCCTCTCCCCGGGGGCCGGGCGGGCGAGGAGGGTGGGCGCTGGTGGGTGTGTGGCGGCCGGGAGTCCGTGTGGCCGTCCCGGGGCCGTGCAGAGCCCCGTGTGGACCTCGTGCCCATCCGTGTGGGTGACGTGTTTGTGGGTGGAGGGCCTGGCTCCCACACAGGCCGAGTGTTTGCTCAGACCCGGTGCGCGGTCATCTGGGGATGGGACCCGTGTCCCACCCAGAGCGGACGGGTCTGGTGGTCGGTGTGGCCGCGGCATTGCCTTCCGCCTCCCTTCGGTGTCCTCGCCCTGACCGTCCGGCCAGCGTGCAGGCCCCACGCGTGCCACGCAGCACTGCCTGCCTCCTGTCCTGGTTGGGCCGGTGTGAGGGGTGCGTGTGTGTGTGTGAGTGTGAGAGTGTGTGCGCGTGTGTGTGTGTGTGTGTGTGTGTGTGTGTGTGGAGGGGTGAGCCCGGTCGCCGCGGCGGCGGTAAATCTGAGACACGTTGGGAGCCAGGAGCCCGGCTCCTGTTACCGAGCTCCGGGGAGTGCGTGTTTGAGTTGCTACGAAGTCGCTGCCAAGTATGTGCTGAGCGGGATGCGGGAACAGTTGCTCCTAAAGCCGCGGCTGCTGGCCACACTGAGGCTCTGTGCTGGGGCCTGGCGGGGGGACGGGTGGGGGCGGGCCCAGCTGTCCCTCTGAGGCCGGCCGCCCGCCCTGCCCCGTACCGCACCCCACGCCCCGTACCGCACCCCACGCCCCGTACCGCACCCCACGCCCCGCACCCCACGCCCCCACGCCCCGTACCGCACCCCACGCCCCGCCCCGCACACCCCCTCACCGCACCCCACGCCCCGCCCCGCACCCCACGCCCCGTACCGCACCCCACGCCCCGCCCCGCACACCCCCTCACCGCACCCCACGCCCCGCCCCGCACCCCACGCCCCGCCCCGCACCCCACGCCCCGCCCCGCACCCCACGCCCCCACGCCCCGTACCGCACCCCACGCCCCCACGCCCCGTACCGCACCCCACGCCCCGCCCCGCACCCCACGCCCCGCCCCGCACCCCACGCCCCGCCCCGCACCCCACGCCCCGCCCCGCACCCCACGCCCCGCCCCGCACCCCACGCCCCCACGCCCCGTACCGCACCCCACGCCCCCACGCCCCGTACCGCACCCCACGCCCCCACGCCCCGTACCGCACCCCACGCCCCGCCCCGCACCCCACGCCCCGCCCCGCACCCCACGCCCCGCCCCGCACCCCACGCCCCGCCCCGCACCCCACGCCCCGCCCCGCACCCCACGCCCCGCCCCGCACCCCACGCCCCGCCCCGCACCCCACGCCCCGTACCGCACCCCACGCCCCGCACCCCACGCCCCGCCCCGCACCCCACGCCCCGCCCCGCCCCGCACCCCACGCCCCGTACCGCACCCCACGCCCCGCACCCCACGCCCCGCCCCGCACCCCACGCCCCGCCCCGCCCCGCACCCCACGCCCCGCCCCGCACGCCCCCTCACCGCACCCCACGCCCCGCACCCCACGCCCCGCACGCCGGCGCTGGGATTTCCGAGGGTGTGACCGGCGGTGCTGTCCTGTGTGTGTGGGTTTAAAGTTATTACTTCCTTCGTGTGAACGGGAATACACGCTCGTTTCAGAGTTTAGGAGAGACCGGAATGAAAAGGCTGTGAAGTCACCATGCCGTCCTGGGGAGGTGATGTTGTGTGGACGTGAGCTTGTTTCCAGACCTTTCCGTCCACATGGGCCCCTGGATGAGCCCCTTTAACACTGTGTCCCTCGTCACTCTCCGGCGGGCGGCGGGGAGGAGCAGGGCCGTGCCACCCTGATGGGGGGCACCCGTGTGATGTCCGCACCTCCGCTTCCTGTGCCCGCTCTGCTCACTGGGGACGTGGGCAAAGGAACCCCTCGGAGTTGCTGTGGGTCCCGTAGGCTGAGGAGCCGGCGCGGCTGCCGGCAGCATGCACACCTGTGGGGGGCACTCTGGGGGGACGGGTGTTGCCGTTGACCCACGGACTCACCGTGAACCCCCTTTCCTGCGGGTGCTGTGTTACAGTCTGGCCCGGCGTTGGGGTGACGGTGACCACAGGCCGCCCGGCAGGTCAGCAGCATCTATCGGGGGGTTAGGTTAGGGGCGCGGGGTGGGGACCGACAGGGTCTCAGGGATGCACACGGGCGCCAGGGCCTCTGCCTCCAAAGGCTGGTCACAGGCCCCGGGTGAGCTGGCCTCAGTCCCGGTACGGCGGGCGCTGGGGTTGCTGGCCACACAGCCCGCGTCCTCACAGAGAAGGGGGTGGACGGGCCACGCGGGCGGCCCCGGTCTCCCTAAGAACAGCATTGAGTTCGATGACTGGAGGCAGACTCAGTTCCCTTTTGCCTCGAGCCGTTTCTGGCCGCGCTCGGGGAGGGCCCTGCAGGTGGGGTGAGGGGGTGACTCGGTCAGAGCAGGTGCAGCCATGGGGGCGGGCAGGGGGCTGCCGGTTGGGGGGAAGGAGGCCCTGGGATTAGGTGATGCTATGGTGGCACTGAAAGCCACTAAATTGGACACTTTAAAATGGTTAAAGCGGTCAGTTTTATGTTAATTTATGTGGGTTTTAACATGAGTTTTTAAAAACTTGGCCCTGGACTATTTCATGCATATTCATGAGCCAGTTCCCAAGCTCGGCCTTGACCTTGAGGCGCCAGCAGATGTCACCGGCCGATGGTCAGGAACCATCGAAGATGGGCCTCGCCTCCCGTGTGTGTGCCCGGGCTGCCGCGGCCGTCGGGGGGACCCGGCACGTCCAGTCATGGCGGGGGCCGCTGAGGGCACCTGGCTTCCAGGAAGCCCCTCCCGGGAGGCAGGAGCCGCGGCCTCTGGGCCTGTTCGCCGTGGCAGCTCAGCCCTGGCCGCGTGGACGGGGAACGCCCTGATCTCTGTCCGCTGGTGAACTGTCCACCCGGCGAGGGGCGGCACTGGCTGGCGGTGGGCCGGGCCGAGGCCCGTGTTGCCCGTTGATCTCGGACGCCGTCTGGGCCCACATGCTGGCTGTCGGCGGGTCCCGTTTATTCCAGTGAATCTGTGTCCCTTTTACCGGACGGTGCTGTGACTTCACGTGGCACTGCCCCGGAGCGGCCACGCCTGCGCAGCGTGTGGGAGTATGTTGGTGTGACAGAGCCATGCCACACGGAGAGGTGCCGTTGACGGGCCTATTTGAACCTTATTATACCCTGTTTTATTTTCAGTTATTTTTTTTCATTGGTTTCTGAAAGGAAGGGCGAGGGAGACAGAAGCATCAGTGATGAGAGAAAATCATGGATCGGCTGCCTCCTGCACGCCCCACCCTGGGGGTCCAACCTGCAATCCCGGCAGGTGCCCGGACTGGGAATCGAACTGGGATTTAGGAGACCGGGGCTCCCTCAGCTCCATGCGAGCTTCTGCACACGAGTGGGCCTGCTTGTCCCGGGCTGGGCGGCGGCCACTGGTGTGGCCCGTGGAGTGGGCGCACTCAGTTGCCTGCTGCTGAGGCTGAGCCCTCCCCTGCGGGTGTCGCCGCCCCCTCGCCCGCCTGGCAGGGGTCTGGCCAAGACAGCGCTCGGTCCCGGGTCCTGCAGCAGCAGGCCTTTCAGAAGGGGAAGTTGAGGCACGGTGGGGGGTGTCCTGGGTCTGCAGGAGCGAGGAGGGCGCTCTCGGTGGGGGTGGGGCGGTGCCAGGGGCCCTCGGGAGGTCTCACCGGCAGTGAGGGAGCCGCGGCCTTGGCCCAGTGGCTCTCGGTGAGCCTGTCCCGGCGCGGGGATGGCACACGGCCGCGGGGATCGGCGGAGGGCGGGCTGCGGCTGCGGGCTCACGGCGCCCTGTCCAGGCCCGGCCGGATGGCAGCTCTTGGTTGTGGGCGTCGTTTTCCCTCCTCCTCCCTGAAGCTCACAGACCCACAGTGGGCGTGGTGGGCGGTTCGCCCGCGGGGGCTGGGATGCCGGGTGGCAGGAGGGGCTGGGAGTGGGCGCTGGCCCCGGAGGGAACCTGTGGAGGAGCTGCTGCCCCCAGGCCCACGGTGCGCCTGCACCTGCTCCCAGCCAGGCGCCCGCGGCCCGGTGCCGGTGCCGGTGCCGGTGCCGGTGCCGCCCTCAGGGCTCCGCCTTCTCCGGGAGGAACAGGCGGCCGGGCCGGCGGCTCAGGGGTTGGGCTTCGGCTCCATCCCCAGTGCGGGAGGAGGCAGCCGGTCAGTGAGGCTCCTCACTGACGTCTCCCTCTCCGTCTCTCTGGGATCAACAAAAAGATAGTTTTCAGAAAGTGAGGGCCGGTGGGTGGCTCCTGGCTTGGCGTGCCCCTCTCCCGAGGTGGGGGACGTGTCCATGGCAACGACACTGGCGAGTGGAAGCCGGGGGGGGGGGTGAGGGGTCCCGCCACCCCGGGGGCCGCCGTGTGGCTGCGGGAGGGGAGGGCAGACTGCGGCGGGCACAGGGCGGGGCTTGGGCGGCGGCGGGGCCTGCGGGCGCCCTCTGCGGGGGGTGGGGGCTGTGGCTCTCGCCTGCATCTCAGGCCCCTGTCTGCAGGGAGGACCCGGTTTGCATCCTCCCTGCCCAGTGGGTGCCCAGGCAGGCGGCCAGGCCCGGCGGGCACCACGGGGACCTCCGGCCGGCCTGTGGCTCCCCGTGAGGCCTGCCCGCGAGGCCACGCCGGCCTCCTGGGCCAGTGCCTCCCGGGAACCTGGCGACGCCGAGGGCACCTCACCCTCGGTGAGAACCGGCGCCGGCTCACGGGCGCCTCAGGTTTTGCCCTGAATCACTCGCACCGAGTGGCAGAGGCTGTGAGGCCCGCATCCTCCCTCATGCTCCCCCCTTCCCCTCACCCCCCTCTGCCGGACTCCTGCTCCGGTCGCCAGGTAAACGGAGCCCTCCCGGCCCGCGGACTCCGTGACGGCGTGGCCGGCCTGGAGCCTGGCGGCCCCTCGGCCTCGGGGCGCGTGGCGCTGGGACACGGCAGAGCCGCCCTCTCACCGTCTTCACAGTGAGGTGCTCGCTGCCTTTGGGAGCTGCTGCTCGGGGGCCGCGTTCCAGAGGCCGGGGCAGCTCCTGGAGGGGAGCAGAGACCGGAGCGCGCGAGGCATGCACTGTGTGTGACTAATCCCACCGTGTGTCATGCTAAGCGCACACCACGTGGCCACACGGAGCTGACATATTTTTAGCCCGTTACTCACCGCCCCCACGGGGCAGGCGTTTCCGCAGTGAGCCGGGCTCGGGGGCCCACGGGGCGTGTGTGTGTGTGTGTGTGTGTGTGTGTGTGTGCGCGCGCCCAGAACCAGGCTGACAGACAGACCGGAGTTTCCCACCGAGTGTCACCGAGAGGAAATGAGGGGCTTACAGTAATCCGTGGAGGTGACACATTCCCATCCAGAGACCAGCCCCTCCCCGCGGGGGCCTGCCCGGGGCGGAGGAGGGGAGTGACCGGCACCACGTGGAAACCCCTGGGAGGGAGCGGCCCGCCCCTGCTGGGAAGCCTGTGCCGCCTCTGGGTGTTTTCAGGGCCGCTCCCCTGATGGCCCCTCACCGCCCCCCCCCCCCCCCCAGCCTTCCCTCAGCCAGCAGCCAGCCGCAGTCCCTGTGCCCCACCCCTGTCTCCGGGGTAGCTGCGTTCTGTCTGGTTTAGTTCGCGGCGTGTCCCTGGGGCCAGGACCTCTGTGCTGGGGGGGCCGGGGGTTCAGCCGAGGCCCCTGAGGTCCCAGGGCTGCCGGCCAGCATGGCAGGCTGAGGGTGGACATGGAGCTCTGGCCGGGGCAGCGGGTGGGCAGGGGGCCCTTCCCCCGGCCTCCGGCCAGCCTGGCCGCTGAGCGCTGCCGCGGGGAAGATGCCCGCTTCTGCCTCCCGGCGCGCCCCGAGGCGAGGAGAGGGCCGCGCTGTCATGGCAGCAGGACACGGAGCCTCACGCACCTCGGGGCGCGCCCAGGGCCGCCGCGAGGCAGTGGTCCGGGCCTGCGGCGGGCGCTGCCGTCCGCCCTCCGCACGGCCAGGCACGGGGTGGGGGAACAGCAATTGGGCCCGGTTCTCTGCTCCGAGCCGGTTGGGGGAGGCCCTTGTCAGCCGTGGGCTCGGGGGCCCTTTGGGGAGAAGGTTTTCCAGGCAGACACCCCGCGGGGGGAGGGCTGGAGGTGGAGTGCCGTGACCTGCCACAGGCACCGGTGACAGACCCCCGCCAGGGGGGCCTGGAGGGAGCGGAGCCGTGGGGAGCACGGGGAGGGCTCCTGGGCGAAGGCTGCCGCTGGGCCTGCCGGGGCCGTGCCGGCTCCTGGTCTACGGGGGAGGTCAGTGTGTCCGTGCGTCCTGGCTGGATGCGCCGTGGGTCCCAGCGACTCCCTTGAGGCCGAAACTGGGTTGCGCTTCGGCCCTGTGAGGTCTCCACCTGGGCCTGGCCCCCATTCCTGCTGCAGATGCCTTCCAGGCTCTGTCACTGGGCCACCGCCTGGGGGGCGTCCCCGCCTCAGCCGGCTCCGCCCTGGGCTGCCCTGTGGTGGGTGCCCTGAGAGCGGTCTGAGCACAGGTCCCCGAGGGCAGCGCGGCTCTGCTGGCCGTGGCGTGTGAGCGGGGCGCCGAGGGGCCAATGCAGCCCCTGCCCACGCGCAAGCCCCCCCCCCCCTCCTCGCTCTCCTGTCCCTGTGCCCACTCCTCCCTGCCCCCTCCCGTCCTCATGGGGCGGAACTTGGAGACTCGGGGCTGCGACCATTACGTACGGGAAGCGTGACTCACTCCCCATGTTTCCCTTTCACTGATGGAGCCGCCTCTAAAAACGGAATTTGTTTAAAAGCTGCTTTTTTTCCCCCAAAGGGAGAGGAAGAGAGAAACATCAGTGAGGAGAGAGAATCGCCCATCCGCTGCCTCCTGGAGTCGCTGGGACCCCGTGCCTGCTCGGTGCCCCCACCGGGATCGAGCCCGCACCCGCTCCCCCGAGCAGGCGGCGGGAACGCAGGGGGCTGAGGCCCGTGTGCGCCGCGGGCGGCTCGCTGGTTCCCGCACGCGGTGCTCTGTGCCCGCGGGGACCAGCGTCCTCAGCACTGCAGGTCCCCGCTCCTCAGGGTTCCCCCAGGGGTTCCCCCGCCGAGCAGGACTGACAGTTACCGGAAGCACTCAGCGGACCCTGCGCCCCGTGGGCAGAGGATGGAGGGGCCGCCAATGGACGGGTGTGTGTGTGTGTGTGTGTGTGTGTGTGTGTGTGTGTCTGTCTCCTTTCTTGTTGTGGTTTGTAGATCTTGTCGGAGGCGACCTCGGTGCCGAGCTCGTTCGGTGACCTGTCACCTGTGGTTTCTGGGCCTCCACCCCGAGGTGTGTGGGAGGCCTGGTCCCCGACAGCCGGTGTCCTGTGCGCCCGGAGGTCCCGCCTCCTTTGGGGCAAATTCCCGCCCCTCTGACTTCCCGAGGGCACCTTGACACGCTCCCACCCGTGGACGCGCCAGGGACGCCCGTGCATTCTGCGGCCTGGACGGTGCAGACGCCCCTCTGCCTGCCCGGTGGGAGTGAGCGCCTGCAGGGGCCTCGGTGCAGAGGCTGCCAGTGACTCTCAGCGTGGATGTTTCTGCTCCCTTCCTCTCCGACATCAATAAAACATCTTTTAAAAGCGGGAAGGGCAGCACCTGTGGGCTGGGTGTGGCCGTGTCGCCGTTGGCTGTTGGGCTGTTTAAGGCGCTCGGGTTCCCTGGCGAACCCCGCGGAGGGCCGCGTGTGGGGCTGTGGGGAAAGCCGGCTCCCCTGAGGCGTGGCCCAGGCCTGACCTTGTCTGGGCTCAGGTGCAAGTGCGGTCAGGCCTTCAGGCCTGCGGGGGTGGAGGGTGCCGAGAGGCTGGGCTTGGTGTCATTCTATCGGCTCCGGGCATGGGGGGGGGGTGGGGAGGGTGGTGGGGAGGGCAGGAGCCCTGGTGCAGGGTCACATGACCTGCTGGGCTTCCAAAGCGGACGTACCATGGCCGCTTGCTGGCTGCCCGGGTCCCGGGAGGCGACACGTGAGCACGGAGAGAGCCGTGCTTCTAAGTTCCTGTCCCTGGCCCCAGCCAGCACGCACGCGTGTTGTGCAATCTGTGTGTGTGTGTCATGTGTGAAGTCACGGCAGGGGGCCTGAGGCTCCCAGACGGAGCTCCGGGGCCAGTACCCTGGCTCTCCCGGAGAGAAAACAAAACAAACCGAGGAGCCGGCTGATAGCGGGCGGAGTGTTGCCATGGACGCAGGTGTTGTCTAATGAGGAGGATTGAGAAACAACAGACTCTGGAGTGAAGACTAAAAGCATTCTATTATCGGGGGGAATTTTCCTAAAATCACTTTTATTTTTTAAAAATATATCTTTATTGGTTTCAGAGAGGAAGGGTGGGAGAGAGAGAGAACCATCAGTGAAGAGAGAATCATTGATTGGCTGCCTCCTGCACGCCCCCCACTGGGGATGGAGCCTGCAGCCTGGGCCTGTTCCCTGGCGGTATCGAACCCGGGACCCTTCCGTCCGCGGCCGGCGCTCTGCCCGCCGAGCCACATGGACGCTGGAAGCACAGCCCGCTGCTCTTAACGGTCCGGGTGACGTTCTCTGCTTCCTTCGGGCGCACAGGGCAGTCGGGGGTGAATGGTGGGGCCGCCTCGGCCCTCTTCTTGCCGTCGCTCACGGCTCCCGCCGTCCCGCCTGCTGTGCAGGGAGGGGACAGGCGAGCGGACGCGAGCAGGGGGCGAGCCTCAGCAGGCGCTGGCTGGCTGTGGAGATGCTGTCTGTGGGGGACAGGGGGCGGGTCTAGACTAGGGGTGCTGAGTCTCAGTTTCCCCAAGATGGGTATGAGGCCGTGCTTATGGGGCCCTGGACAGCGGTGAGGCCTGGAGCCATGGAGGAGCGGGTGGCCGCGATGGAGGGCAGGCTCCGTGTGACCCCTCTCCTCGCCCCTGGCGCCGCGGCCTCGGGGTGAGTGTGGGGGATGGGATCGCTCCTGTGCAGCACCGGCTCTGGGAGCCGCTCCTGTTCCCGCCGCGGAGCCAGGCGGGCAGCCCAGCTGGAGGAGCTGATGGCCGTCCGCACCCCCCTGTGCGGACCAGGGGCGGGGTGGGGCGGGGCGGGCGGTGTGGGGGCTGCACGTGCCTCGGGGTCGGGTTGGGAGCTGAGAGGGACTCAGACACTCGGCCTGGAAGCAGCGAGCACGGCGAGGCTCCTGGGGGCCCTGCAGGACACGGCTGTGAGCGCGGGCGGAGGGGCGGGTGGTGGCGGAGGGACAGGCGGTGGACGGGGACGAGGCGGGCAGGGTCTTGGTGGTGGGTGGGCAGAGGAAATGCAACATTTCCGGGGTTTGGGCAGAGCCAGGAGGACCAGGGAGGGGGCACCGGGTACGGGTCTGGCCGGGGGAGGGTGGCCCGGCCGTACCCGCGTGACATGACCTCTGCCTTGCAGTGCTCGCGCCTCCGGCGCCGCCGCCGCCCCCGCTCCAGGGCTATGCCTTCAAGCCGCCGCCCAGGCCCGACTTCGGGACCTCGGGGAGGACCATCAAGCTGCAGGCCAACTTCTTCGAGATGGACATTCCGAAAATCGACATCTACCACTACGAGCTGGACATCAAGCCGGAGAAGTGCCCGCGGAGAGTGAACAGGTGCCTGTCCTCACAGCCGCGGGCGGGCGGGCGGGCGGGCGGGCGGGCCTCAGCGCGGCCCCCGGAAGCTCCGTCCCGTCGCGCTGATGTTGTGAAAAGCGTTTTGTGTCCGGTGCAGTGAGTGTGCCTCTGGGCGCGCTTCCGCAGCTTTGACAGATGCGCACAGATGCCCACCCCAGAGCGGGCCCGCACCCTGACCGCGCCTGCCCTCTGAGGTCCTGTCCGGTCCGGGTGGCCGGGGGTCAGCCCGTGTCCATCCTCTCACCGCCTGTGTTCCTGAGGTGACCAGCATCCTCATATTAAGAGCTAGTTTTCCTGCTCAGGACCATCTCACATGAATATTTCCTATTTCATTCATTTACTTATTGTTTTTTTTTAATCCTCACCTGAGGATGTTTTTTGATCTTAGAGAGAGCGGAAGAGAGACAGAGAGAAATCTTGATGTGAGAAAGACATGATTGGCACCTGCAGGAGCCCAGCCACGGCCTGGGCCGGGGAGGAACCTGCCCCCGAGGCACGTGCCCTCGACCGGAATAGAACCCGGGACCCTTTGCTCTGCAGGTGGAGGCTCTACCCGCTGAGCCACATGGGCCAGGGCCGGCTCCTCATTAGTCACTCCTCCTGTCAGGGGCTCGGCGCCCGGCCTTGCCCGAAGCTGCTGTGAACCAGCCTGTTTGTGACCAGCACGTCCGCATCTCCCTCAGGCGCATCTCAAGGAGGGGGCTGCGGGCGCAGGGTGGCTGTGGCTGTGGCGCCTCCCAGCCCCGCTCCACGCCCTGTCGGCAGGCGCTGGCCAGCCCGGTGTTCCCCGGTCTCAGGGCTGCTGGTCCTTCATCCCCGGGTTGGAGGGTTTGGTGTATTCTGGGCGCAGGCGGAACTTAGTGCAGTGCGCAGAGCGTGCCACATCTCCGAGGCGCAGCTGGCAAACTGTGAAAGTGGTTACCGCGTGGAACAGAGACCCTCCTGGCTTACTCTGTTTTTTACAAGATGGCAGTGTGGCTTGTGTGTGGAGCCTGGTCCCTCTGGAAGTGATGGTGGTGTACGGTGTGAGGCGAGGGTCATTAGAGGGTGTTTCTCTGCTCTGACTGGCCTGTCCCTCCGGGACGTCGGTGTGTGTTCATGAATGACCAGAGAGCCAGGCGTCCTGTCCCTGGATCGCCTAATCTGGCGTGAGTCTGGGGGGTTGCCACGGGCCCCCACACGTACGTTCCCTTTCCCTTCGCAGTTATCCTCACGTGTGGCTGGAGGCCTCGCTTTATCTGTCCTGCGGTGTGTTATGTGTTATGTAAGCTGTGTTTTAACGTTCCATTTCTCTAGAAGGGGTGGGAGTGGCTGCTAGTGAGTATGGGATTTGGGGTGACGAGGGTGTTAAAGACTTACGTGGTGCCGATGCTGCCGAACTCTGATCTGCTAAAGCCACCAAATTCTACACTTTCAAACATGTTCTTATTGATTTCAGAGAGGAAGGAAGAGGGAGGGAGTGAGATGGAAACATCCATGATGCGAGAGAACCATGGATCAGCTGCCTCCTGCGCGCCCCCTCCAGGGATGGAGCCTACCACCTGGGCCTGGGCCCTGACCAGGAATCAAACCGTGACCTCAGCCAGAGCTGCGCTGGCCGGGCACAGTTTGGCTTCTTCATCAGCTATTAGGAGACTCCATTCTTTCCATTTCTTCCTGTCTTAGTTGTGACGGTTTGTGTCTGCTAAGGAGTAATTGTTGGAGGTTTGGGGCTTGTGGGTTTGTGTGAGTCCGGGCAGGGCTCTGGCTGGCGGAGGGCCCCTGATGGTCCGGGCAGTGGGTCCTATTGAGCTGCCAGCGTTATCTGGTGAGGAGCGTTGGCGATGATGAAAGCAGGGTGTCTCCCGGTTGCCACAGCTGTTGTTATGCCCAGTGGGTTTGAAGGTTCGCACCAGAAGTTCCCTGGAGTCAGACAGAGAGCAGCCAAGGCGGGGCCTCTGGCCGCCACCAGCCATGTCCGTGGGGCGCGAGCCTGGGAGTTGCCCCTGGTTAGAGTGTGAGCTTCGGGGTTTCTTATTTTACTACTAGTGGCCCGGTGAGCAGAATTCGTGCACATTAAAAAGAAATAATTAGAGGAAATAATTTAATATTGCTATTTGCCCTTTCTCTGTAATAGAAGTGTCAGAGATGGAAAAAAATTAGTGAAGTGTATATGAAATCTCCCTCCTGTCAGTCTGGGGTGCACCATGGGACCCAGAGTCAGGTCCCCGCCCACCCACACACACTTCAAAATCACACGAGACCCAGACCCGGCTGCCCCACCCCCATCGAGGCCCGCAGGGTCGGGCCCGGCCTCCGGTCCCCGGCCCTGCCTGAGGGCGACGACATGTGCATGTTAGCTCTCCATTGTACAGGATCGATTCCGGTGAGTTTGGCCTCCATCACAGGCAGAATAGAACGGGAACGTGGGCACTCGTCTGGGCAGCTCCTCTCGGGGGAGGGGCCCTGGCCCGGGTGAGGTGGGAGGAGCCAGACGGTGGGGCTGCGGTCAGCACTGGCCGAGGAGGCTGAGGTGGAATGGCTGGAGGCCAGCAAGGACTGGTTCAGGCTGGGCTGTCTGTCCCAGGGGGAGACGCACTGTGCTCCCTACGGGCAATGTGCCGGAGACCCAGATACATGCCTGGAGGCTGCACCACGGCCGGGAGAACGGTGCCCCATCAGGTGCCCAGCTGTCATGGGGGAGCAGAGTCCTTTGACCAGCAGTTCCCTAAGCCTCTGTGCCGGGCTGGCTGCCGGGCCTGGAATTCCGGTGCGGCCTGCCAGCAGCCGGCGTGAGGGGAGCAGGCCCAGGGCACGCTGTCCCACGGGCACAGCCTGTTTTTTGCTTTGAGAACCTGGAGCCGCTGCCTCACCTCCTCTCGTGCTGCTTCTGTCGCAAATGCAATGCCCACGGCCGGTCTCCTGGCTCTGGGCTCTGCCAGCTCTCCGCCCGCCCGGCCTGGCTGTGATGTGCCGTGTGTGGGTGGGTGTTTTGCGTGTCCCCAGGCGTGCTTGCCTTCTATCCGTAAGTGACGGTGTCTCCGAAGGGACAGCCTGCTGCTCTGTGGTGGCTCCTTTCCTCACAGCTGAGACTTCTGTGCGAGATGCCTGGTCTACCCAGCTTCTCCGAGGTCGGTCTCTCGTTTCCCTTCAGGTCTGTGCCCTGGCTTTTACTTAGTGTGTGATTTGTGGCCGTAATTACCTTCGCCGTAAACCCGACCTTTCACTCCTGGCGTCTGCCCAACCCCGACACGTGTTGTGGATTCCTTTTGTTAACACCAGCTTCTCACCGTGTTTATCGGGGAGATTGGCCCGATCACCTGGTCGTTGTCAAGATAAAAGCTTGGCTGGCCTTGGCCGCGGTTGGCTCGGTGAGAGAGCGTTGACCTATGAGCCAGGAGGTCAGGGCGTGATCCCACTCAGGGCACAGGCCCGGGTTACAGACTCCATCCCCAGTGTGCATGCCGGAGGCAGCAATCGGTGATTCTCTCATCGTTGGTGTTTCTCCCTCTCCCTCTTCTCGACGTCAATAAAGTGCATTTTTAAAAGATAAAATTCTGCTGGCCTCAGGGGATGGTCGGGCGACACCCTTTCCATTCGTTCACGGAGAGCTTGGGTTTGGGGGCGATCTGTTCTCCAGGGGGTGGGATTCCCAGCGGAGCCACCGGACCTGGAGGCCATGTGAGGTCTTGGCGTGAAGACGGGACCCTGAGGTACGGGGAGCAGTGGCCAGAGCGCCCTGGAGGCGCAGGGGGGCTGCGCCGGGCCCGGCCGCTGGCCGGGGACGGGGTGGCGTTGGCGGAGGCCTCACTTGGCGCTGCCCGGGCTGTGGTCTCCGGGTGGAGGCGGGGCCGGGAGGCCTGGTGTGCTCCTGGTGGCCGTCCAGGAGATGGAGAGCTTGTCCGCCCCGGACTCCCGTGGTCCCGGGATCGGCACCGTGCACGGCCGGCTGGGCAAGGCCAGGCGGGGCTGACCGCATTTCCGGGAGAGGAGTGGGGCCTTGGTTATTGCTTCCTGGCGGGCAGGGCTGCTCA
Organism: Pipistrellus nathusii; assembly: GCA_963693515.1. Lineage (NCBI taxonomy): Eukaryota > Metazoa > Chordata > Mammalia > Chiroptera > Vespertilionidae > Pipistrellus > Pipistrellus nathusii. The sequence continues at coordinate 47,021,341 of OY882874.1, read as the reverse complement.
GGCCCCTGCGGGGGGTGGGGGTGGGGGACGCCAGGCTCTAGGTCCTCATCCGCCCCCGCCCCCGCCCCCGCCCCCGCTCCGCCCCGCCCTGCTTTCAGCACTAGGCTCTCCCTTGGCCACAACGGGAGCTGGGGCTGCTGGTACCTGATGGGCAGAGCTTGGGGGCCTCCTGCCGGCCAATGCTGTCCACCTTCCCGCGTCTGCCTGGAGGGCCTCAGGTCAGGCAGGGTCATGGCCGTCCGGCCTACTTGCCTAGGCAGTGTGTGAGCGCGCTGGGTGGCGGTGAGTTGAATCGAGGTGCCTCCCGCCGCCCTGAGGTGCTGGGGGACAGGCCAGCGTGGCCCTGCTCCTCCTGCCCCCCTTGCCTGGGGCCGGGGTCGGGCCTCCGCTGGCCTGGGTGCTTGGGCCCTGCCTGGGAGCAGCCCCTGTGAACCGGGTCTGCTGCTGTAAGGCCCAGGACAGATGGCACCACGTCAGCCGTCAATGGGCACCCACGGGTGCTTGTGGCCTGTAGGTGCGGGTGGTGCCTGACCCGATACCCAGGCGGACTCGGGGTCTGAGTGAAATTCAGGGTCCTGGTCCGGGAGCCGGTGGAGGGGCCGTGCCGGGATGGGAGAGGGGGCCGCCCGCGCCTCCTCCCTCTGATGGACAACGGCGCGAACCCCACCCCGCAGGGAGATCGTGGAGCACATGGTGCAGCACTTTAAGACCCAGATCTTCGGGGACCGGAAGCCCGTGTTCGACGGGAGGAAGAACCTCTACACGGCCATGCCCCTGCCCATCGGGCGGGAGAAGGTGAGTGGCTGGGCCTGGGCCCATGCCCGGCTGCATGGAACCACCCCTGGGTAGCGAGCTGGCCGTCAGGACCCTCCCAGAGCCCGGAGACAAGAGTGGAAACCACTGGGCTTCCCAGTGTGAGACAGGCCCCGGGGGCAGGTGCCGCCGACTTCTGCGTTAGCCAGCGGTCCACTGAGGGGCAGCCTCGCGGGTCCCGGAGGCCTGTGTGCCGGGCCAGGGCTCTGCCTGAAGTGCCAGGTTCCTGCCGAGAAGCTGGCACTTGGCAGGTGGGTCAGCACAGGTTGCTCGGCGTCTGGCAGGAGAGCTGGCGGCCGGAGGCCCACTTGCCCTTCAGCGGAGGGACCGTGGCTCCGGGGCTGACGCAGGGGCAGCCCCTCAGCCCGGCCGTGCGCCCTCGGCTGCCGTGTGGCTTCGGGTCTCTGACCCCCTGAGGAGGGGGAGCTCTGCACGGCGGGGCGGGGGCACAGGCGGGCGGCTCCGGCTCTGCGGGGGCCGATAGGACAGGCGTTGGCCAGGCCGCTGAGTGATAAGGCTCCGCTGAAGGCTGGCGGCCCGGATAGCATGGGCACTGCCTGGCATGGGCTGATGGCACTGAAGTCCCCGGGGGGGGGGGTGCCAGGACCCTGCCTGCCAGCGTGGGAGGTGCGCCCCCTGCAGATTGGCGCACAGCTTTGCGTTGAGTGTGGTGCTCGTTTCTGTAGAGGCTGTGTGAGGGAGAGAGCCATGCGTGCTCATCCTGCGCCCGGGGCTCGGAGGCTTTCCTGGGAGGGGCGGGGAGGGGTCCCCTCCCTGTTTAAATGGGAGACACGTCCCCGCAGAAGCTGACAGCACAGCCTGGCCAGATCCTCTCTTTAAAAAAGCATCCTTTATAAAAAGAGCCCAGTGACTGAAACAGTGCGACGAGCAGAACGACCATGGCCCCTCACCCAGGCAGGCCCGCCCACCCAGGGAGTGGTTCGGGGTGATCAGTCAGGCAGGCCAGGGGTTAGGAGCAATCGGCAGGCAGGTGAGCAGTTAGGAGCCAGGAGGCCCAGATTGCGAGAAGGATATCCGACTGCCGGTTAGGCCCGATCCCACGGACATTCCCCGAAAGGTTCTGGATTGGGAGAGGGTGCAGACCGGTCTGAGTGACCCGCCCCTCCTCTCCCCTCCCCTCCCCTTTTCTCCCCTCCCCGGGCATGAAGTCCATGCACTGGGCCCTAGAATATGTACATTGGTGTCAGAGAGGAAGGGAGAAGGAGAGGGAGACACAGCAGTGGTTCCTGGGTGGACGCTCACCACACGGCCTCCTGGGAGGCTTTCTCTTCGGGATCCGGTCCCGGCAGAGCTGCCTGTGGGCTCTGAGGGGAGCCAGGGCCCCGGGCTTCAGTCGGCTCCGTCAGGACAGAGCTCCCAGGGCCCCGCCGGCGCCCGCGGCCGTTGGCGGAGCGACATGCTGACCTGCCGGGCCCCCAGGTGGAGCTGGAGGTCACGCTGCCGGGCGAAGGGAAGGACCGCATCTTCAAGGTGTCCATCAAGTGGGTGTCCTGCGTGAGCCTGCAGGCCCTGCACGACGCGCTGTCTGGGCGGCTGCCCAGCGTCCCCTTCGAGACCATCCAGGCCCTGGACGTGGTCATGAGGCACCTGCCGTCCATGAGGTGAGCCGGCTTGTCTGAGGGAGCGCTTGTGTGCGTGCGTGTGCGCGCGCGCGCGTGTGTGTGTGTGTGCGTGTGCGTGTGCCTGTGTGCAGTCACAGCAGTGTCACAGGACATGTTTCATGGGAAAGAGATTCCCGGGGTTCCCAGCCCAGCAGGCCCCTCCCCGTGGGCGCAGCTGGTTTCCCTCTGTGGGCGGGAGCGCCGCGTGTCCCGCTTCCTGTGGCCTCACACAGGCTTGTCCGTGGAAGTGCCCGCACTCCCCACGGCGGGCGGCCCCGGAGGAGCCGTGGGCGGGGGCCGTGCGTGGCCAGCGTCTGCTCTGCTCCTGCTCACGTCCCGCCCGGCGCCCCGCCCCCCCGGCGCCCCGCCCTCCCCGAGGGAGGGCGGCTCGAGCTCAGCCTCTGCGCAGGTACACGCCCGTGGGCCGCTCCTTCTTCACCGCCTCCGAGGGCTGCTCCAACCCGCTGGGCGGCGGCCGAGAGGTGTGGTTCGGCTTCCACCAGTCCGTGCGCCCCTCCCTCTGGAAGATGATGCTCAACATCGACGGTGAGCAGCCGTGTCCCTGGCCGGTGGGCGGGCCGGGGCTGCGGCCGCGCAGGGCCGTGTCCCGGGAGGGGAGGGGTCTGCTGGGGGCTGAGTGGACCCCCCTGCCTGGCCCCCGTCCCCTGTGATTCTCAGACTGTGCCCAGGGGTCCCTCAGAGAGGCCTGCTCCCGGCGGGTCGGGAATGTTGGGGTGTCCGTCTCCGTGGTGACGGCCGCCTCCAGCAGCCCCTCAGGGAGGATGGGGCCGCCCGTGACCAGGCCCGAGGGTGGGCTTCGCGGTCAGCCAGGGCGGGCGGCCCGTCACCCTCTGCCCGTCTCCTCCCCTCCAGTCTCGGCGACGGCGTTTTACAAGGCGCAGCCCGTCATCGAGTTTGTCTGTGAAGTCCTGGATTTTAAAAGTATTGAAGAACAACAAAAACCTCTGACAGATTCCCAAAGGGTCAAGTTTACCAAAGAAATCAAAGGTGGGTGCGGGCCCGGGCCCGGGGCCGGGGGGCGGGGCCCCCAGGCGAGCGAGCCCTTCTCAGCCGGTGGTCACGCCTGTGGGCGCGGAGGAGGGCGACCGCCAGCGTCCACCCCCGAGGGCAGGCCCGCGCCCCCTGCTGGCCGTGGCCGGGCAGGCGGAGGCCTCCCTGGTGAGCCTGGGCTGGGCTGCCACCCTGAGGCTGCTCTGTCGCCAGGTCTGAAGGTGGAGATCACTCACTGTGGGCAGATGAAGAGGAAGTACCGCGTCTGCAACGTGACCCGGCGGCCGGCCAGCAACCAAACGTAACTGCTCCCCGGCCCCTGACCCCCCCGCCCTCCCTGCCCCCCCTGCACCCCCCCCCCGCACCCCCCTCCCCCACAGAGGCCCCGGCTCAGGGACTCGGAGGAAAGCGATCCATCCGGGGCCCCAAACCTCCGGTGGAAGGAACCCTGGGCTCCTCGGCCCAGCTCGGTGCTGAGATGCTGGGAGCCCGGGCTTCTCTCCCCTCCCACCCCCCAGTTCTTGGCGTGGCCCCATCTTAGCCATGAGCGGCCCTGGCTTCACTTCCAGCCAATCAGGGCCGTGGAGGGACCTCAGGCCGAGGGGTGGGCGCAGCCCCACCGCAGTCTCCTGGCCCTGTGGGTGCTGGGGCAGGGTCCCCCAGCCCCGCACCCCTCTCTGCCCTGCCCACCCACACCGTGGCCGAGGAGCCCGCAGACCTGGAGCCCCGGCAGTGCCCTCTGGGGGTCTCCGAGGGCGGTCCGTGCCCTGTGGCGTGTGGGCGGGGGTCGCTGCCGGGCAGGCGCCTGCGATGTGTCCCAGTTGCGGGGAGGGGGCGGGGCCTCGGGACGGCCCGGGGACGGGCACCCAGGTGACCCGGTGGGTGTGCCGAGGGCAGCCCAGCAGACGGCGCGCGCCCCCGTGCCTCAGCCGCGTCCCACGCCGCCTCGTCCCCAGGTTCCCGCTGCAGCAGGAGAGCGGGCAGACGGTGGAGTGCACGGTGGCCCAGTACTTCAAGGACCGGCACAAGCTGGTGCTGCGCTACCCCCACCTCCCGTGTTTACAAGTCGGACAGGAGCAGAAACACACCTACCTTCCCCTCGAGGTCTGCAACATTGTGGCGGGACAGAGATGTATAAAGAAGCTGACCGACAATCAGACCTCAACCATGATCAGAGCGACGGCCAGGTCGGCGCCCGATCGGCAGGAGGAGATCAGCAAGCTGGTGAGCGTCCCGGCCGGGCGGCCTGGGTGGGCGCCCTCCGGAGGCCAGTCCGTGCCGGCCCAGGGCCGGGGCAGACACCCTCACTCTGCCTGTCCCCGCCTTTGCAGATGAGGAGCGCGAGCTTCAACACCGACCCCTACGTCCGGGAGTTTGGGATCATGGTCAAGGATGAGATGACGGACGTGACCGGGCGGGTCTTGCAGCCGCCCTCCATCCTCTACGGGGGCCGGGTACGTGCACGGGCGGGGCCCGGGGTGTCCCCATCAGGGCAGGGTGGGCCCGGGATGTCCCCCATCAGGGTGGGTGGGGCCTGGGTGCCCCCCATCAGGGTGGGTGGGCCCGGGGTGTCCCCCATCAGGGCGCAGCAGTCGGTCAGCTGGATTTGCCCCCTGACCCCCAGATTTTAAATTTTTATTTATTTTTTATTGATTTATCGATTATGGTATCACATAATTGTCCTTATCCCCCCATTCCCATCCCAAACCCCTCCCCACGTACGCCCCCGCCCCCCGTTGTCCATGACCACGGTTAGGCTCACATGCATGTGACCTTCAGCTTTTATCTGTGCGCAAGCAAAGGCCTGACCTCCGAGCCACGGGCTCCTGCACGGTGCCCCCTCCTGGCGGCCGGTCCCTTGGTGCACGGCCGGGCGGGGCTGCGGGAGCCGCGAGCCTCCTCGCCGAAGGCCGTGTGCTCGGAGGGAGCCCCACCAGCAGGGGTAGATGTGTTTGTGGGTCTTTCCCTTCGTATGTTCAATGTTTTAAGACCCAGCAGGCAGCAAAGAGGTCGCAGGGAGAGGCCTCCTCTCCTCAGGGAGCCTCCCGGTGGCCTCTGCGTACCCCCTTCCTGTGCGGAAGCCGTGTTATTTCACGTCATTGGTAATTGGTCTCAGAGAGGAAGGGAGAGGGAGAGGTAGAAACACCAACGATGAGAGAGAATCGTTGATCACTGCCTCCTGCACGCCCCCTACTGGGGATGGAGCCCTCAGCCTGGGCAGATGCCCCCGCTGGGAATCGATGGAACCAGGCCGCCGGGCTGCAGTGAATGCGCCTGCCGCTTGCTCTGTTACTTGGTATTTCCCCTGGAGCCCGTAGGAGCCTTGGAGGTGGTTGGTGTAGAGGGCCAAATGGGAAGGCACCTGGACACTATAGATTGCTGCCGACTGGGCCCCTGACATTGACAGGACCATGTCAGGTGCACTCCGCCCTGGGAGTGCGGAGATGTTCTTAGTTCCTGGCTTGTGTTTGTCCAGGAGGAAGGAGTGGGTGGGACCTGGGCCCTCCCAAGCTCCTTGTTCTCCTGTGAAACCCCCTGTGGATTGGAGGATAAATAGTTATGCTGCTGGCTCAGGAGGTCCTCAGTCTGTCTCTCCAGCAGGGGGGGTCAGCGGCCCTCCCAGCTCCCAGCTTAAATCTATCTGTGTCTTCTCTCTTTATTTCTAACATTTCTCAATCCGGTTCATTCATCTCTTTCCGTGCGGGTCAAGGAAAAGGGAGATCCCAGCCATCAGGCCCCGTAGTTGCGTGTCTGTGTGACGTGTGTTGCAATAGCGTCCCTGTCACTCAGCCACTCCTCCATTCACCTCTTCATCCCTTCACCCACCCACCCACCCATCCCCCACCTCTCCCTCCACCCAGCCAGCCATCCTCCCACCCGTCTGCCCATCCATCCATCCGCCCATCCACCCCCTGCAGCCACCTGGGCCCTGCAGAGTGGGCGACACCGATTCCGTTCGGAGCCTCAGGAGCCGTCTGGCGGGGACAGAGGAGCCGGGCAGAGGACCGCGTTCCCGGGTCCTCACTCTGACCGTCTCCCGTTTGCAGAACAAGGCGATCGCCACGCCGGTGCAGGGCGTGTGGGACATGAGGAACAAGCAGTTCCACACCGGCATCGAGATCAAGGTGTGGGCCATCGCCTGCTTCGCGCCCCAGCGCCAGTGCACCGAGGTCCACCTCAAGTAAGCCGCGGCGCCGGCCGGCGGCGGGCGGGCGGGCGGGCGGGCGGGCGGGCGGCCTCCCCCGGCTCAGCCACAGCCACAGCCGCAACCAAGGTGCATGCCCCGACCGGTATCGAACTCGGGAGTCAAGCGGAGGCTGCGCCTAGGCCGGGCCTCCCCGGGTCTGTCCTCGGCCCCTTCCCTCTGCTCTGCGGGGAGCCGGTGTGCCCGCGGGCAGTGCCCCCGGGCCCCGGCCTGTGTGCGCCCGGAGCGGGCGGCTGTCTCAGGAAGCGGGGCTGAGCACGGCACCGCGTCCCTCTGCACCGCGTGTCACGGCCGGGGTGGGGGCAGCGCGGGGCCCGTTGGGAGTCTCCCGGGTTATTAGGGTGACTCCTCGGTGGCCTGTGGGTGCCCGGCTGACGGCCCCGTCCCCAGGTCCTTCACGGAGCAGCTCAGGAAGATCTCGCGGGACGCGGGCATGCCCATCCAGGGCCAGCCGTGCTTCTGCAAGTACGCCCAGGGCGCCGACAGCGTGGAGCCCATGTTCCGGCACCTCAAGAACACCTACACCGGCCTGCAGCTGGTGGTGGTCATCCTGCCGGGCAAGACCCCTGTCTACGGTAGGCGGTGGCGGCGGCGGCGGCAGCGGCGGGCGGGAGGGGCCGCGGCGTCCCGAGGGAGCCGAGATGGGGTGGCCCGGCTGGCTCTGAGGTCAGCCTGGTGGTAGCTGAGGATGCGCAGGCTTCCTGGGTGGTAGCCTGAGTCCTGGGCGCTGTGGGCGAAGATGGCATTCTGCCCCAGGAGTGCCAGCCCCTGGCTTCCAGCCGGGCTCTGCCCGTTTCTCCTGCCCGAGGGGTGAGGGCGAGGCTGGCGCAGAAACTTGAACCCAGAGGCTCTGACTTCCTGAGCCTGCCCGGCCGTCTCCCTGCCCGGGGCGCGGTGGGTGCGGTGGGCGCGGCGGGCGGGCGGGGCGGGCGGGGTGAGAGCTCCTGAGGGGCCGGACAGCCGCCTGAGCACCCGCCCCCGCAGCCGAGGTGAAGCGCGTGGGGGACACGGTGCTGGGCATGGCCACCCAGTGCGTGCAGATGAAGAACGTGCAGCGGACCACGCCGCAGACACTGTCCAACCTCTGCCTCAAGATCAACGTGAAGCTGGGCGGCGTGAACAACATCCTGCTGCCGCAGGGCAGGTGAGCCGGCGCTGGCACTGTCCCGGCTCCTGACGGCTCGTGCGTGGACGAGAGGCGGGCCTGGGGTGCAGGGGCGCTCGGGGGGCCTGTGGCCCGGCCCGGCCATGAGCACAGGGATGGAGACCGCTCGGGGGTGAGCAGCTGGCGTGCGCGGCGAGGCCAGCACAGGGCGAGCGGAGGCGCTGGGAGAGCCGTGCGGAGGGACAGTGGGCGGAGGGCCCTCGGCAGGGGCTGCAGTTGGAGGTTCGGGGTGAGCAGGGCCCGGCTGGCCTGGCTCCCAAAGCACAGTGGGCTCTGGAGCCCCGGCCGGAGCTCCTGGCACCCGGAGGCGGGGCCTCGGAGACCAGGGTCTGGCTGAGGGGAGGAGGGGCTCCAGGATGACTCTGAGGTCCCGGGCCGCGGGGAGAGAAGGCAGTGTTGGTCGTGAGGACGCCTGGAGGCTGGGGGTTGGGGTCGGGGTCGGGGTGGGGGTCGGCCTCCAGGGGAGACGGGGTGGAGGTGGAGTCTGGGGTCAGGGATGCTGGTTGCAGGGCTCCTGCTGTGGAGGTGGGACTTGGAGCCCAGGCTGCTGGGAACCCTGGGGAGGGTGCAGACAGGAGGGAAGTGGGGGCCTGGGGCTAACGGTCGTGGAGGTCAGGGGTCAGGAGCTGGCAGTGGAGCCTGAGAAGGGAGGGGAGGGTCAGTGTGCGGGTCCTGACCCCAAGGTTTGTCCTGAGGCTGCGCTGGTGGCGTGCAGGTCCCTAGTGACCTTGCAAAGAGGAGTCTGTTGCCATGGCAGCGTGGGAGGCGGTGTGCCCCGCCTGCTGCTTCTGGAGCTTTGCGGTGCGGGAGGGAGGGAGGGAGGGAGGGACGGAGCGTGGGAGGAGCGTGGAGCCTGTGGCGGGTTTGCGTCTCAGCGGCAGTGGGTGCTGTTGGGAATGTTCCAGAACTGGGGTGGGCGCAACAGTGGGGCGCAGGGTGTGGGTGCAGGCGGGAGGCAGGCTGCAGGAGGGGGCGGGGCCTGTGCTCCCGCTGCTGCTCACAGCCGCCAGCGGCGGGGCTGGGGACAAGGGGGGTTGGTAGGAGGCCTTCTAACCCCGAAGCTCAGGCCGGGCAGTGGGCAGGCGAGCGGGGCGCCGGCCGGCCCCTCTGTACGGGGGGGGGGGGGGGTTGAGCAGTGTCCAGTGGCCGCGGGTCCCTCGCCGGGGAAGGGGTAGCACGCAGCCTCTGATGTCCGGGGCAGAGCTGCCGTGGTTAGACACGCGGGCGCGGATGGGGCTTGCCCACGTCGGGGCCCTGAGGCGGCACCCCCTTCCCCCGCCTCTGCTCGGCGGCCTCAGTGCTTGGGCGTGCTGCCGGGCCCCCAGGCGCTCTGTGGCTCCGCTGCCGGGCGGTGCCCGCGTCCGGTGGGGCAGGAAGTTCGGGAGGCCGTGCCGGCAGTTCCCACCGGTGAACGGTGTGCCCAGAGGGACCCCCGCCCCGTCCGGCCTCAGCGGCTGCCCCCGCCCCCTCCCCACGGGTTCCCCGGAGCTCAGGCGGCCGTTGGGGGAGTCGCTCTGAGTGTGTGGCTGAGAGCACCGCCCAGTGCACTGGCCACCCAGGGGCGTGCCCAGCCTCGGCCTCAAGCTCTCTCCTCCCGCAGGCCGCCCGTGTTCCAGCAGCCGGTCATCTTCCTGGGGGCTGACGTCACGCACCCCCCGGCGGGGGACGGGAAGAAGCCGTCCATCGCTGCCGTGAGTGCTGCTGCCCCTGGCCTGGGGGACACACGGGGAGGGGACACGGTCCCGTAGCGGCCAGACGGCCAGGCCCTTCCGCACACCGAGAAGCAGTGAGAGGGCGTGTTCGCACGGGCTCGCACCCAGCCTGCTGCTCCTGGGCCGGCCGCACTCGGGGACCGAGGCTTGTGGCCCCTGTTCTAAAGCGTGTGCACGGCCTGAGCCACACTCAGTCCTCGCCCTCCTGCCCCGGCCGCCGCGCCCGCCTGCCTCGGGCAGGCGCGCAGTCCGGGGGCAGGTCCCTGAGGGCCTGGTGGGGCGCGGGGGCCGCCTGGCCGCCCTGCTGCTATCGGTCCGGAGCCATTGGGCGTTCCCTCCGCTCCGCGCCGGCCCAGGGTCAGTCTCCTCCTCTGCCCGCAGGTCGTGGGCAGCATGGACGCCCACCCCAACCGCTACTGCGCCACGGTGCGGGTGCAGCAGCACCGCCAGGAGATCATCCAGGACCTGGCGGCCATGGTGCGCGAGCTGCTCATCCAGTTCTACAAGTCCACGCGCTTCAAGCCCACGCGCATCATCTTCTACCGCGACGGCGTGTCCGAGGGCCAGTTCCAGCAGGTGGGCCGCCCGCCCGCCCGCCCGGCCGGCCGCGGGGGTACGGGCGGGGCTCCCGAGGCCAGCGGGCCCCCTGGCTCCGCCTGCGCAGAACCCGGGCCCTCTCCCTGTGCTCCCGGCCTCCTGAGGGCCGGCCGCACCACACAGCCGTCAGCGCACGGCGCCTGCCGGGCCGGGCCGGGCCGGAGGTCTCTGAGGACAGACGGTGCTCCCGCCCTGGTGCCGACCCCCGGGGCGTCTGGGCAGCCAGGCTGCGAGGTCGATGGTCCCATCTTACAAGTGAAGACCGGGATCGGAGCGGGCGCCTGCTCTCCCGCAGCCCCTCGGCCGCCTCGTGTCAGAGTGGGGTTGGACTTACTGGCTCCTAAGCCAGGTCTCCTCGGCCACCCCCTCTGCTCCAGACGAATGTGGGTGGCTGGGGCGGCCTGTGTTGTGCTGCCCACGACCTGTGGCCCTCACACAGCACACAGCCCTCCGCAGCCCGTGCTCAGCTCTGCGCCATCTCCTCACACTGGCCATGCGGCTGGCTGTCAGCCTCCATCAGCCCGGCACAGGCTCCGACAGGCAGAGGCTGCAGCTGGTGCCGTGTCTGGCGTCCCTCGGTGCTGTGTCCTGGCAGCAGCCCTGAGGCCCGGCCTGACGCCCTGTCCCCGCAGGTGCTGCACCACGAGCTGCTGGCCATCCGCGAGGCCTGCATCAAGCTGGAGAAGGACTACCAGCCGGGCATCACCTTCATCGTGGTGCAGAAGCGGCACCACACGCGGCTCTTCTGCACCGACAAGAACGAGCGGGTGCGTCCCCGTGCGGCCGGGCGTCGGGAGCGCCGCCCCCTCGGTGACTCCCCGATCCGCGGGGACGGGCTGTGGTGACCGTGCCGGGAGGTGGCTCTGAGAGCCGTGGGCAGTAGCCTCAGCGGCGGCCGGTTCAGTGTCTCGCTCACTCTAAAGCACTGAGCGGGCCGTGCGGGGAGGCCCGGCTCGGTTGGCGGGCGGCTGGCTGATGCTCCTGTGTCCCTGAAGGTCGGCAAGAGCGGGAACATTCCAGCAGGCACTACCGTGGACACGAAGATCACCCACCCGACCGAGTTTGACTTCTACCTGTGCAGCCACGCTGGCATCCAGGTGAGGGCAGGGCCCAGCAGACACGGGCGGTGTGCCCTCGGGCGGCCACTCTGGGCACGGGATCCAGCTGTGGTCAGGGGCTGCCGGGAAGCTGGTGCACCGGTGGGCAGGGTCCCCGGGCCTGGCACTCGGCAAGCAGGGAGGACTCAAGTGACGAGGAGGGCGGGGAGGGACAGGTGGTGAGGACGAGGGGCTGCCTGGGCGAGCTCACACCCCATGGTGGGGTCCATGCGTGTCACCCCCACAAGTGTGTGCTGGGCGCCTGCGGAAGTGTCTCTTGGCAAACAGGGTGGTCCCAGGGGTCGCCAGCCGCCCAGCACACGGACTCGGGTCTGAGGCTGAAGGGCCTGAGTGACCCTCCCAGGAGAAGGCGGCCTGACCCTGAGATTCCCTGTGAACGTGGCAGCTGGACAGTTTCTGGGGATGGTGCTGCCGTCGCCCCTCAGCGCCCCTCGGGCCTGCTCTCTGCCCGGCACTTTTGGGGGGACGTTCTGGGCTGAGACATCAGGGCTGGAGGGGCAGGCCCCCTGGCGCAGACCGCCCCGCTGCCCCCCAGTGGCACAGTGGGGTGGGCAGGGACGGGACGCCGGTCTCGGGGCCTAGCACAGGTGAGCAGCAGCGGGGCCGGCTGCACAGGCGGCAGCTGCGCGTGTCCGCGCCGGGGCAGAGGCTCCGGCTCCCGCCCCCTCAGTTCCAGAGATTCCAAGCTGCACGCACTGCATAGACGCGCGTGTGCCAACTCCCTCCACAGTGTCAGCGTGTGGTTTGAGAGGTTTTTCTCGCCCGTAAAAAGGTGGTTGTAGAAATGGCCTGAATGGGTGGTATGTCCTCAGAACAAACGTTTTCCGGCGTTTTCCTTTCTGTGACGTGCATCTGAGTAAGTGTGTGCGGTCTGTGTTCTCACGCCTGATGAATACATCTCCCGGTGCCTTTCACCGTGACCGTAATACCGCGCTGTCTGTCGCGTTGACTCCGGGTCCTCGGAAGGAGCGTGCGAGCGTGAGCAGCTGGGCTCGGCCTGCTGGCGGCCCGCAGGTGAGTGCTGCCGCCTCTGACCCGCGGTCTGCTTTCAGGGAACAAGCAGGCCTTCCCACTACCACGTGCTTTGGGATGACAATCGTTTCTCTTCCGACGAGCTGCAGATCCTCACCTACCAGCTGTGTCACACCTACGTGCGCTGCACGCGCTCTGTGTCCATCCCAGCGCCAGCGTACTACGCTCACCTGGTGGCCTTCCGGGCCAGGTACCACCTGGTGGACAAAGAACACGACAGGTGAGTAGAGGCCTCTCCTGGCCCCGGGTCCCAGCAGGGCTGCTTCCGAAACAGGTTGTGGCCGCTGCTTTCCCCGCAGGGAGCAGCCGGAGCCAGCAGAGGCCGGGGTGCCCGAGCCCAGCGCCTTGGCTGCTACCTGTGAGCAGCGTCCGTCGTGGGTGGCCCCGGCCCGGCGTGGGGACGTGGCCCCGGCCCGCTGACCGCTGTCTCCTTCCCTCCCCCAGTGCTGAAGGAAGCCATGCCTCCGGGCAGAGTAACGGGCGGGACCACCAGGCGCTGGCCAAGGCAGTGCAGGTCCACCAGGACACGCTGCGCACCATGTACTTTGCTTGACGTGTTGTGTTTACGATTGTGTGGGGAGTCGGATTCACACGAGACCAGCGACACTCAGACCAACCGACGCCAGCCCCGCGGCAGCCAGCACTGGACCCAGACGTCGTGGACTCAACCGAGGCTCCTCCCAGAATGCCTTCCGTCCGGACTCCACACTCGTCCTGAGCTGCAGACCTGTATGAGACCCGCTGTCGCCGGAGCTATGGTTTGCCAAAATCTGTCCGCTGCTCATTAAACAGTCCCGTGTTTTCTAAAACATCTCCTAAAAGCAGTCTATGAACTCAGGGCTTTAAAACATTTTTAATTTATTTGGTCATTCGATTTACTTGTTTTTAACACGTGATTCTGTATGGAATTGATGGGCTCAAACTAGCTGGGAGCGTGCTCTGAGGTGAAAGCAACGCAAACACTATTGTGGTTTTAAAGCCTTGACCATTCTGACGTCGTCACTAACACGTGCTCCACGCGACACTCGTGTGCCCTGACGTGGCTCCGCCAGCTCTTAGGGGCCCGCGTGGGCGCCCACCGCAGGGGAACGGGGCTGGGTCACCAGAGGCCACGCCCACTCGACATTTCTAGGTCCTGAGAGATTGGCAGCCAAGTGCCATTTTAATAAAAATTTATTAAAAAAAAGAAAAAAGAAAAAAGATGGTATGCCGACAGTCTAAGGGTGAGCTCGGTCCGCTCGGACTGACATTTATTCTCCAAAGTTGTAAAGAATACGGGTCTGGTGATGGTACCGTACAATCCTCTCACTGTTGTCTGTAATGTAAGAATACGTGTATCTGGCTGCAGTATTAACGAGCGCGGCTGTGCTCGGCTCCGCCTCGGTCCTGCTCGGCGTCCTCGGCCCGGAGGCCGCCCGGTCTCGGCTCCGGCGCAGTGCGCGGCGGACTCTTGACAGCAACAGCGCTCACTCGCCGCCCACCCCCTGTGCGGCCACCCATGAAGCACAAGTGGAATGGACGGGCCTTCCGCCCCGGAGGCCGTCCCTGTGCTGGTGTCGTAGGATCTGGGCGCCGAGACCCAGGAAAGCCGTCGGCGGGCTCTGCCGGCGCCTTTTCCCGGAGGGCGGCTGGCGGCCGCCAGCGTGATGGCCAGACCCTGCAGCGGGCACCTGCCCTGCGGGCCGGGCGCGGGCGGCCGCCCCAGAAACCATTGCACTAAGGGATGCCACGGCCCAGCAGCGGCTCTTGCTGCGTGGCTCTGCCGGCAGCGTTCTCTCCAGGGTCCGCCACGCTCAGTGTGGACTCGAGGAAGGAGACGGCCTTCCATGCTGCTTTGTGCTGTTTCCTGTCCCTGCTGACGGCCGCCCCGCCCGCCCACACTTACCTCTGGCGCCGTGGTGGGGTCCCAACAGGGCTGCCTCCCCTGGCGTGGGCGCCCACCGTGTCCTGTCTGCTCCGAGCGGGGGACGGGGAGTGTGGGCTCCCTGGACACGGCCAGTGGCGGCGGTGCCGGGGCGGGTGTGTTGTGAAGCTGTCTACGCTGAGTGGCGTGTGCGTGTGCGTGGCGTGTGCGTGTGCGTGTGGTGTCCCTCAGTGCTGTTGTCTCTTCTTGCTGTATCTCGTCTGTTCAAACGACAGAAGCCTTTGCTCTGAGAAACGTCGCGGCTCCCTGTCCTGTTGGCAAGTGGCACTTTCTCCGCTCGGACCCCGCCTGCTCCTGGCCGTCCAGGCCTCCCCGCCCAGGAGGGACCTTCACCCACACGCTCTCACGTTGGCCGGTTTCCAGCTGCTTTGAGGACCGTTGAACCCTGTTTGCTTCAAAGGAGTTTGTCGCACGTGGACGGGATGGTGTGGTGCCGGCTCCCGGCCTCGCCATGGCCTCCGGCCAGGCTGCCTGACCTTGGGGACCCCGTCTAGAGCCTGGGAAGGGCCGCTGGCCATGAAGCTCTAAGCTGAAACCTGGCAGAAAACGACCCTGGATCCTCACAGATTGCTTCGTGGCAGCATTCTCTTCTCGGCGCCACCGCACTTTCCTCCCTCAGCCTGTGCTCGTCTGTGACCGCTCCCCTGACGGCCCGCCCGCCCGCAGGGCCCTGCACCCGCCTCCGCGTCCGATGGCTGAGACAGCGTCCCCCACTCCAGCCAGTGCCCTCGGCGGACAGATGGTGAGAGACGGCGGAAGGCCGGGGCAGTAGAATCATCCAGGCCCCGATCATTTGGAAGTCGGAGGGGGCCCCGGCTGTCCTCTGACTGTCAACCCCACCGGGGGCCACCTCAGCTCGGCCGAGGAGGGCACCCCATTGGCTGGCTGCACCCCGACCCACTGTGTAAGGTGTGCCTTGCTTGAAGCAAACTGAATGTGAAATGAAATGTAGAAGTCGGGGTTCGTGTCAAAGGAAACCTGGGACTTGTCTCGTCTCTGAAAGCTCTCCCGGCGAGACCCGGCACGGGGACCTCCTGGCTGTCCAGGACGCACGGGGAAAGGCGGGGCCTGGCCATGCTCCGCGCTGTGCCCGCGGGTGCATGCTGTGTGCGCGCTTCCCGGTGCCGGCGTTCTGCCTTCTGCTCTGGTGTCTGTCCGTGTGGTGCCCGGCGTGTGTGGCACCGGGTTGTCAGCTAGAAACCATTTCCCAGCATGTCTGCGTCGTCTAATGTTTACCTGAGGCTTGCCGGCTGATTTATGTTTGAAAGCCACAAATGTAAGTTTCTGGGTGAATTGTTTTTCTTACACATGCAGCGATGTGACGCACACCGCTCTGTTTCCCGGTCAGATTCTATATTTGATGCCGTATGTGAAGGGCTGGCCAGCCAGGCGCCGTGCGGGTGGGACCGGGGCTGTGGGGCCGGGACGGCTCCGAGCCCCGGGCCCCGGGCGCTGGGCTGGGCTGGGGGCTCAGCGGGACTGAGTGGATGGACAGTTACAGGATTTTCATGGGCATTTCCTCTCACGAAGGCGGTTCCCTGTGAGGAACTTTAGAAGTTGGCACGACCCCGACTGTGGACAATCCAGGGGCCCGGACAGCCATAGACACTCCGTGGCCTCTGACTCCTCTCCCCGAGAAAGGAATGTACGTGGAGCAGCTTCCTCGTGTTTGTGCGCTCGCTTTCAAATGCAACTCTTTTATTTATGTTTTACCCGCCCCAGCACGGCTGTCGCGTGGCTGCGCGGCGTGTCAGCGTGGGCGTCACGTGGCGGCCTCGCCACGGGGCTGTTCTCATCACACACACTCTGTTTTGTAAGGAAAACTTTTAGCTAAAATAATTGCACTGATAACCTCCTTCTGTAATTATGTCCGGCCCGCGTCTGCTGTGCTTGTCTGGCTGGTTGTAAGCGGGTCTGGGTCGTGGAAGCCGCCGGAACCGCGTGGCCCGGAACGCCGTGCCCGTGCTCTGAGCGGCTCCCGCCTGTGCCGCGCTGGGTCTCCTTTCCTGAGGAGCCGCACCTGGAGGGGCGTGTGCTCCGGGGCCGCAGGGGGCCTCGTAAGAGGTTTGCTGGGTCCGGTGTTTGCCGGGAGCCCAGGCGCACGGGGCCCAGCGGAGAGCAGACGTGTGTGGGGTGTGTGTGTGTGTGTGTGTGTGTGTGTGTGTGTGTGTGCGTGTGGGGGGCCCGTGTTCGGCGAGAGGGCCGCCTCCAGGCTTCTCTGGTCGGCCGTCTGTGAAGCCACAAGGTCACGGCCGTGTTTGCCAGGTGAGTCCGGTTTGCTCGCACCCCCTCCCGGTGGGAATCTGCTTGTGGTCAGGCCGCCCGGAGTCTCCTGCCAGGCGGCCTCCTGGTGCGTGCGATGCCGTCGCAGGGCCCTCACCCAGTGCTTTGTGGGTACGTTTCACCATGTGACTGTCCCCAGTGAATGTATTGGCTTAGCCAGCTTACTGCAGAAGGTGGTTCTAAGTACCTTTTAGTTTAAAAAAAGCAAATGCAGATAAAGGCTACCTCTGAGTTCTCTGTAGGTTCGTGTTTGCTCTTAGCCTCACCGTTCACATTGAAAATAGCCAAACATCTCCCCGTAGACTGTGAGCACCTCCGTTCAGCACTGGCGTGGCCGGAGCGTGTCCACGTGGCCGGGGCTGGCCCGCTCCGAGGAAGAACGCACATCCTCCTGCCTTACCCACGGCTGGGTTGGAAAGGCGCCCTCTGCTCCCACCGCCTCCTCACCGCCTCTGTGAACTCACCAAGGGCTTGGACCCCACTTCCCATAAACCCCACTGCAGGCACGCCAACTGACCTTTGACCCTGAGCCTTGTGCTCCCGTCACTCCCTTCTGAGAAGGAGCAGAGGCTGAGTCCGGGCCGTGTGGGGGAGGCATGCAGGCGCCGCGGGGTCGAGAAGTGGGCGTCCCACTCCCTGGGTCGGTCCCTGCCCACACGGCCGGGGTCAGCGGCACCTCTGCCCCTGGCTCTTTCCTTTGGGTCCTCGGGGTGAGTGAGTGCTGGCGAGCGGCGCTGTCCGGCGGGGAGGATGCCCTGGGCGTCTGAGCGCGGTGCCCGGCCTGTTCCAGGGCTTCACGCCTGGGAGAGCTGAGCCCTTCGGTCCTCAGGACGTTCCCACTGTCCACCCGAGGGGTGTGGGGTGCCCGCTGGCCGCGTCTCATTTTCAGCCAGGACCCCACCCGGTGTTTCCGGGTGCCTGCACAGCAGACCCTGCTGGATCGGCCGCGGGCACTGGCAGCGGGATCTGCCATCAGCCTTGGTGCCCGGGTCCCCAGAATCAGGACCCCCGCCCCCCAACGTGTGTGTTCCTGAAAGTGGTTAAGGAGAGGACGAAGACCACTGGTGCTTTTGTTAACACTTTTCTCTCTGCCTGGGCACTGAGTATTAGACGTGAGGTCGGGAGTGTCCTGGGCGGTGGCCCGGGGGAGGCCGCATCTCACCCATCTCCCCGGTTCCGGGCTGGTCAGCGCTGTGCCCCCGTGGAGCTGAGCGTGCAGAGCGGGGCTGACGCCCGGCACTGACTTCCCCCGAGGCCCAGCTCCTCTGACTCTCCATGGTCCCCACACCCCCGGGCCGGGTGCGCTGCGGGCCCCTGTGGGACCCGAAGCTCCCTGGACCCTGGAGGTTGTGGGACCCCCTGCTGGGAGGGGCAGGCCTGGGAGACCCTGCTCGCCCTCCTGCCTTGGAAGCCTGGGCCGCGGGGCCCGTGGGGCGGCGCTCCCATCGGCGGTCAGCTGCGGGTCCCACGTCGCTCACCCGTCGCCTCCTGCTTTGATGCTCCTGCAGCGCCTGACTTTGTCAAAGGTGCTGCCGTGTGTGCGGTCTCGTGTCAAGCGTGAGGGACTCCAGGCGCTGGCTGGGCCGTGGCCTGAGCCAGTGGTGGTGCTCAGTCGCTCCTGAGTGCTTAGTCTAACGGAGCTGGATTTTTCAGAGGAATCGGAGTCTCATCTGAATGTGCGCGGCCTCCTCGCTGGGAAGGCCTGCGTGTGCGCCGCTCGGGGTGGCGTCTCTCGCCCCCGAGGACCCCGGTGGTCAGCCCGGTGGACAGCCCGGTGGACAGCTCTCGCTCTCGCCGGGCGGTGGGCTCTGCCCCCGCTGATGGTCGGGTTGCAGCCGTGTTGTGTGTCAGGGGCGATGTGATTGGTCTCGTGGGGTGATCGTCCCTCCTCTTGATTTCACAAACCATAGGAAGCCCTTCCTGGTGGCTCCTCCTGGCCCGCCCTCCGTCCTCAGCAAGGCGCAGGGCAGCGCCGTCCGAGTTTGGGGGCCTCTTGAAAGCCCCGTCCCCTGAGAGTCCGAGCCGGGCGTGTGGCCCTGCGCCCGAGTCAGCGCGAGGGGTCTGACGCCGTGGCTGGAGGCGGGAGCTCGTGTTGACAGCCGCAGAGACAGGCGCGTTCTCACGTTGGAAGCAGTTTTCAGAGGATAATCGTAAGGTTCTGTGCAGCAAAGTGGCTGATTCCTCATCTAATACAAGAGAAGAATGTAGTGTCTAAATCCAGAATTCTCTTACCTCTGGCACCTTCGATTACTCACCTAATATGTATGGAGGTGTTTGAACCCTGAGTTTATCAACTTTTCTAGTTTTATTTTATTTTTATAAAATAATTGAAAAAGAACCAAAAATGAATTCCGAAGCTCCCTAGGTAGATCTTGCCCCCCCCTTCCCCCAACAAAACCCTTTCGGAGACATTTTGAATCAAAATGCATTTCGACCATAAAGTTTACTCTCCCCCGAAGCCAGCCGCTGCCAGGCCCGCGCTGGTGCTCACGTCCCCTCGGCCCACTCGCTGCCTCCGCGCCGGCCCGGGCCGCGTCCTGTGCCACGGGCGCCGTGCGGGTGCTGTGTGTGAATTGGCAGTTCCTTTGTAAGCTAGCATCTCTGCCCGTTGCCCTCTCTCTGTGTGGCTTCTCGAGAGTTCGCTGATGAATTGTAAACAGCTGCGGAGTGACGGGCCTGCTGCACCAGCCTCTGCAGGCCCGTCTTGGTCCCCGGCTCCTGCCACTGTGTCCACAGGCTGCCGGCGCTCAGTGCGAGGCCGGTGGGGAGGCCCCTTCAGATTAAGCCTTAATCCGACGTTCCATTTGTGAGTCTCAGAGCACGCAAGATGCTAGGCCGAGTGTCAGCTGGCCAGGCCAGGACACTGTCTCGCAGTTCAACTTGTCTTTTCTCCAAAATTACAAAGGGAAACGTTCCGTGACGCGCCTCTCTCCCCGTGTCCGACCCCCCCCCCCCCCCCCCCGTCCTTCCTCTCTCCCTCCCTCCCTCTCTCCTGGCTGTTGCCATCGCTCAGTGGGAACGGACCACAGACTCGGTGTTTCTCTGTGGCAGCCAGTCCGAGGCCCGTTCTGAAAGCCTTCGGGTGGTTTTAATGTCTGGATCCCCCTCCAGCCTGAGACGGACGCCTGGCTGAGGGGGAGAGTGATTTGGGCAGGAATCTGATTGGCTCACGCTCCAAGCTTCCTTCAGGTGCCACCTGCCATCACTTCTGCCTGTGACTCAGTGGATTTCTGTTTTCGTAAAAGCATCGTAAATTTAGACACAAAATGGAGGGGACCCAGCTTGCTCTACAATGTGGACCTACCTCACTACAGTTGGGTGCTATTCACTAAGCCTGTCAAATTAAATGGGAAAAGGCAACCAAGCGTGAGCTGTAAACTCCACACGAAGCTTGAAATCACAGTTTCCGTTTATTTAATAATATTTTTATTTATTTTGTGCCTTTTGTGTTGAATCCCGATGCGCGGAAAACAAGATCCGTATGAAACGAAGCACCTGTGCTCCAGGTGGGCGGGAAGCCGCTGGCCTCGGCCTCAGAGAGAGAGACACCCAGCCAAGCACTCCACACGGGCGTCCCCACCGCCTTCTTGTGGAAAAAAAAGATTATGTCCAAGAGGAAATCTCACATTTTACAAACAAATTCCAAACTCTCCTATGCACACACGTGTGGCTGTCACTTCATTTCCGTGCCAACGACGGGGCGGGCCCAGACCAGCTCACGTCCTCTTGTCGTTGCTTTTCGACGTCCGGCCCTGCTCCCTCTGGCGTGCACGTTCATTTCCTGAGTTTCATCGCCCACCGCAGGCAGGGGTGCTGCTGACCGCGGGCAGGAGTGCCGTTAGGCTGTGGCGGGGAGGCCTGCAGCAGCAGCTGACAGCCCAGGGTTCCAGGGAGGAGCCCGAGGCAGAGGGGATGGGCCACTTTCCACGCTTTTGTATTGGGCAGTTTACAATTCCAGACTTTTCCTACTCTGGCGATCCTTTTTAAGTTAATCCTTGGGAGGTAACACTATTTTGGAGTCTTAAGAATTTGATTTTATACCAATAATAAAAATTCAAGGGAATCGCTCCTGTAGTGCATAGTTTTACTATTGTGAAGAGATCTCTGAATTTGACAAGAGCCAGCATTCCTTAGTGGCAGACTGAGAGCTGAGGGGCTGGGCGGTGTTCTGCTGCAGGGCCTCAGAATCGGGCGATTCTGGCGACCGTGTTTGTGTGAACGCTGGACCGCCCCGCGGGCCGTGTGCGGAGTGAGTCACCCTCTTTGCTGCATGTACGGATGGGCCTGTTGCACTTTCTCGGTAATAATAGCTGCCCTGCAGTGGGCTGGTCCTAACGGGAATTCCTGGGCAGGTGGCGGACTCTATAGGTGCCTCAAGAAAAAGAGCCTGAACGTGCTGCATTTGTTCCCTTAGCTTGTGTGTGCAGCCTTCTGTTCTGCTCCGTTTGTTTAGATTTATGCTTTTCGGACCCCGAGAGACTTTGAGAGAAGCCTGAGAATGACCCTTGTAGGGACACCGTGGCTTTTATTTCTTTTAACTTCACCATCGGGTTCAAAGGTTGCCCACAAGTAGAATCATCCTCTGCCAGCCACACCTGAGAGAGGTGCCGGCGGGCAGCGGCGTTCCGGTCCTTCCCGTTCGCGCTGCGTCGTGGATTGGGTCTCCATGCCATGCAGAGGTTGGGTAACTCGTTGTGTAGGTCAGACTTAACCATCGTGGCATCTCACATGTTTTCAACACAGACAGACCTCACACTGTCGCCACTGAGTGAGTAGCATGACCCCAGAGGAGCTGCTGGCCCCAGGCAGCGGCCTCCGGGGAGCCGGGCTCTGCATCTCCGCCCCTGCTCCCCCCTAACCGAGCGGGTGGGGCGTGGCCTGGATGGACAGAAGCGAAACCGGTGGAGAAAGCTCCAGGCAGAGATGCGGTCGTGTCTAAGCTTAGCTGGGTCCTTTCGAGTTTGTTTTACAGCTTCCTAGGTTAAGTAGTTTGCACTATTTTTGCAATAAATTCATGGAAACCCTAACAGTTATTTGTTTTGTTTCTTATTGTGTGTATATAAACTAATACTAAAAATTTGGCATAGTGTTTTTTCACCTCCTTACATAACCCTTAACATGCACAGAATGCTGTAAATCCGATAAAATATGTGAATGATATTTTATAAAGTTATTTTGTATGGTGTCAATTTTGTTTTGCCTCATAGTATGTCAGCAAAAAATAAAATTCCTTGTATTTACAGCTGCCTCTCCTGAGGGTCTCCATCGCTTGTGTTCACTGGTACCGCCCAGGGCGGTGGCCTGAGGGCCCCAGGGTGGCGGCTGCTGGTCTAGGGCCTCTGGGAGAGTCGGACTCACCCATTCCTTGAACAGAGCTGGGCACTGCCCGGGTGGACTGGAGTCTGGGCTGAGAGCCGCAGGAGCGGACTGGATGGTAGGACAGGTGTCTCTAGGATAAAAGCAAACCATCCCACTGAGCCCCAGACCAAAGCCCTGACTGCATGTCCTGTGAGAACCAAACTTGTCCATGTGCGGGTTCGAGGCTCCTGCTCTGGCGCGGCTGGGTCCGGGGCCTCCCTGGGCTGGTTGACTTCGGTCTGTATAAAGGGGAGGCCAGGGACGGCTGGACTGAGAAGCAAACAGTGGCTGAGGATGCGAGGAAGCAGTGCTACCGCAGGCAGAGGTTTCGTTCCCGGTAAGGCCAGTTTGTAATCGTCAAACCTGGAAACAACCCAAGCCGGACTCGCCCCTTCCCCGGGGCTCGGTGACACAGGTCTCCATGCCCGGAAGCCCTCAGCACACGGGCCTGGGCTGCTGACAATGCAGCCGCAGCCACACTGGGTCCTTCCGTGGCCCCGGGAGACAGGCCAGAAAGCCAGTCTGGGGGCTACTGTGGGTTGGATTTTATTTTTTTAGTCTTTTTTTTATTTATTTCAGAGAGGAAGGGAGAAACCTCACTGATGGGAATGAATCATTGACAAGCTGCCTCCTGCATGCCCCACACTGGGGATCAAGCCCACAACCCAGGCCTGTGCCTTTGACCGGAATCGAACCAGGGACCGACCCTTCATTCTGCATGCCAAACAAGCTGGGGAGCTACTGTGATTTTTGGTTGGACCTATGAAAATGGTTTCTACATTCTTAAATGGTTGAAAAAAAATTTTTTTTTTAAATTTATACCCATGAAAACTATCCAAAATTCAAACGTCAGCATCCAGAAAATTTCCTTGAAATAGAGCCACGCTCATTCCTCAGTACGATCTCAGCCTGCTCATGTACAACGGCAGGGTGAGTAACGGAGCCCACAGAACTGAAGATACAGGGAGGGCTCGCTCAGCGGCTGCCAGGGGAGGGGAAGGAGTGAGGGGCCTTGCAGAGGTTTGGGGGGAGGTGATCAAACTGTTATCGTAATCGCAGGGTTACATGACAGCATGTGTCAAACTCAGAACTACACCAAAAGTGGATTTTAAAATTTATTTTAAAAAATAAACTTTAAAAACAAGAGACAGAAAACATCAGTGGTTGCCTGGGAGTAGGGGAAGGGAGTCCCTCCGAGGGGCATGTGGCTGTGGGGGTGACGGGACTGACTGCTTACACAGCAGACAGACTGAACAAGACTGCTGTTACTGGATGTGAATCTCTCAAAAAAAAAAAAAAAAAAAAAAAGATTAAAAGGACGAGAGCCAGAAAACACAGAGCTTATGGTTTTCTCTTGTGGCTGGTAAATAGTTACTGTAGGTGTAAAGAAGGAACAGTAAATGAGCTATATCTTCCAGATACAACAGATTCTACAGTGTTTAAGAAAAATACGTTCATGCAGAGGTAGTATTTCTTTTTTAAATATATGATTTGACTTAACATTTTCCTCTGGGAATAAAAATGCTAGAAACGCATATTTTAAAATTTCACAAGTCTCAGATAATAAAATAAGTGAGGCATTAGAACAACAGAGGGTTCTAAAATTAGATCTAGAGCATTTTACTGTAAAAATACATGTAACTTGTAATTTAAACTTTTTTATGACTTTACAGTTAAAAATGCTGTATTTAAACAAACATTCAAATTTTCTTGAAATACAAAAATGCCAATGTAACTCACTATCTTATTATTAAGGTAACAAATGTAACTTAACCTACATTGAGCTAGAACCAGACGCAGCTGTCTTACGTGACGCCGCGTCGCAGCTCTGGAACCCGACCGAAGCGAAAGCTAAGCAGACTCGCCGTTGGCGGCCAGGCAGCTCTTGCTTGGTGCCCTCCAGCTGCATTGTGGGCAGAGCTTTGCTCTGGCCGTCTGCGTGCAGGTGCCTCAGGCCCTGCGTCTCAGCCGAGGAGGGCAGAGTCTTGGAAGCCTCTGGAAGGTGAGGAGACTGAGACGCAGTGCGGGGCTAGTCCTGGAGGGCCTCACCAGGCGGACGTGGAAAGCATTTCGTTTGGGGTTTAGGATTCTGCTTCATCACTTTCATCGTTGTTATTCTCCTCCTCCTCTTCTTCCTCCTCCTTCTCCTTAAGCATCTTCAGATACTTACTGGCTAGTATCTTCTTTGGTAAAATATCTTAAAAGCAGAAAACCAGCATCAGCAGTTGCTTCTGGTAGACTACGTACAGCCATGCACATTCCAAAACGTACTACTACCTGCCCCGACCTCCAAAGCAGGTTCCGAAACAAGATGGAACCAGACTGCGTTCTGGGTGGTCCCCTGACCAGTGTGAAAGGTCTGTCTCCATGTCACTGAATGCAAACCACGTGCTTCTGTGTGGATGGCCTGTGAGCAGCTCACCGGGTGCCAGGCTGGCTGGCCCACGCCGCCTGTTCCACAACAGTTACTTTCTATTTCCGGGGCCACGTGACCGACCAGCCAGGGTCTCCCTTCAGCAGCAAGAAGTCCCCGGGGGGGTGGGGGGGTCTGCCACGCTCTCTAGCGGGCCACACGCCCTCCTTGGAGGCTGTTGACCTCACTGTCATTCTAGGTGAGCCACGTTACAGACAGACTCAACGGGCGACACGGTGCCAGGCCACGGCTAACCCTGGCGCCGGAGGAAGCAGCGCGGTGTTTCCCGCAGGGAAGGCAGGGAGGAAGGCTGTGTGTTACCTGCCAGAAACTGGAACGTCTCCGATTCCTCTGCAGCATCGGACAGGTCATGGTAGGTGAGTGCTCTCTTCTCTTTCCCGCTGCCGTGTCTGTAGGAATAGGTGGCTAGATACTGGACAAAGAGTTCCTGACACAAATGAAAAGGTAAAGTGAAAGGGGGCTTTGATTTTAGAACTTAAAATTTGCGTTACGTTCAGTGCGGATGGCTGCAGACTATCTTGGTTTCTCAAATGACGGGAAATGACCGAGGAAAGGAGAGCTATGAGGTCAGAAAGAAACCGAGGATCCAAGTAGGTGGGGAAGCAGGCATTTCCCTAAAGTTTACTTTAGGTTTTCAACTCAGTAAAAACATTTAAAATGAAACAATGAATCGTAAACACGTAATGACCAAGTTCTACAGTAAAAAAAAGAGAGACCATTCAAAAATTGTTTGGCTCAGGAATACTTTGTCTTAGGTGGTTCGCCTATAAATAAAACAGTAAAAAACCGGAAGCTCAGAACAGACCACATTTCCTACCTCGCCCACACACCTTCCCTAAAGCAAGGGCCTGCACTGCACCTCTCTCTCCACCCAGGAGTTAGTGAGGAATCAAGTGCCTGCTGCATAAATGTGTGTATCTTTTTTATAATAAAAAAATATTGATTTCAAAGAGAAAGGGAGAGAGAAACATCAATGATGAGAATCACTGATCGGCTGCCTCCTGCACGCCCCCTACTGGGGATGGAGCCAGCAATCCGGGCACATGCCCTTGATGGAAATCAGCCCGGGACCTTTCAGTCCACAGGCCCGGGCGCTATCCACTGAGCAAACCCGGCCGGAGCTAAACCTTGCTTCCTGAATACTCCCAGGACCAGACTGTCCCGGGAAACAAGCACCCAACGTCCACGCTGAGGGGGCATTTCCCTGCTCTAAGACAGCGAGGTCCGGCACCAAACCCGCAGAAATGCGGGCTTTCCCGCCGCCCCCAGCTCTGGCCCGACACATGCAGGGCCCGGAGGAGCGGAGACCACCAGGGCAGCCCCAGCAGCCGAGGAAGGGGCGGCCCCGCCGCGGCCAGCTCGGACCCCGCAGGCTGCGCAACTCGCGTCCTGCGGTCCCCTGGGGGGGGGGGAGGGAGACCCCAGGCCCCCGGACCCCGTCTGGAAGCCTCGAGCTTCGCGTGGGGAGTCAGGGCCCCAAAACCACGAAGTAGGTCGAGGGCGAGAGAAGGGGGCAGGCTTTGGGGTGCAGCGCGGCGCCGCGCAGGGAAGCACGACTCCGCCCCGCTGACCCCGCGCGGGGGACGACGGGAGGGCTCCCCGCGCGGGGGAAGGCGGGAGCCGCACGGGGTGGGCGGGGCCAGGGCGCGCGGGGGAGCACGGGAGCGGCGCTGAGGGCGGGCCAAGGAGGGCGCGCGGGGGAGCACGGGAGCGGGGCTGGGGGCGGGCCAAGTAGGGCGCGCGAGGGAGCACGGGAGCGGCGCTGGGGGCGGGGCCCAATGAAGGAGGGAGCGCGGGGGCGCGCGCGGCGTGGAGGGGAGTGCGCGCACGCGCGGGCCCACGGAAGGGAAGCTGGCGTCGCGCGTGCCCACGGGAACTGCGCAGCGCGGCCGCTCCCGGCGGCCCCCACCCCCGCCCTTCACTCCTCCCCGCACGGCGCCCGCTCACCGTAGCCTTAGCGGTGAGCACGAGCGCCTCCTGGTTGATGCTGGACACCTCGGGCGAACTCTTCATGATGACCCGGATGCGGGACAGGGGCAGCGACACGAGGCGCTGCTCCCCGCACTTGTCTCTGCCCACGACCAAGTCCGCCATCTTCCTGCCCCTCCCCCGCGGCGGCCGCTGGGACCCGCCGCACGGTGGCCGGCCGACACGGGCGCTGCGAGAGCGACGTCCCGCGGCCCCCTGGGAGTTGTGGTGCGGGGGAGGCGCCACGGCCGGGTTGGGCGGCAGTCCTTCCGGGGAGGGACTACAAGCTCCATGATGCCCCGCGCGTCCCGCGACTGCGCAGAAGGAGCCTGCGGGAGCGCCGCCGGCGGGGGCCCCAACGGCGGCGGGTGAGGCGCTGTCACCGGCGGGGCGGCTGCGGGAGCCCGCGGGAGGGCGGGTGCTGCTCGGGCCGGTGGGCGGGGCAGGAGTTCCGGAGGCGGGAGGAGGCCCCGGTCCGTGTGGCTCAGTAAGTGCGGTGTCTTTTCTGCGGGGACGGGCTGCCGCGTGTGCAAAGGGGAACGCGGCCCTGCAGCCGGCCTCCGGCGGGGAGGCCGGAGAGGACGGCGCCGGCGGGGCGGAGCCGGACGGGAGGAAGGCGGCGCAGTGTCAGTCCGGGAGGAACGGCCGCCGAGGGAGGAAGCCGGCCTGCCGCCCGAGGCCGCGCTTCCCTGGGGAAGACAGCCGCCAAGGCTCCGAGGCAGGAGGCTCCCGCGGCCCGGGCCTGGGGCCGGGGGCCGCCAGGAGGACCGGGGTGTCCCGTGGGCTCTTATTCCCGGAAAAGGGGAGGAGGGGAGGGGTGATGGGGTTTGTCTGGAGTTTCTAAGCCGCCCTCTCCGCCTCTTCGTTGTGAACAGGCCAGGAGGGAGGGTGGAGAGCCAGGCAGGTGGAGAGAGCCACCCGGCGGGCCGGCAGGGCCCCCACTCGCTGACCGCTGTGACCGTGGGTCCCCGCCTCTAGGTCTCCCGGGTGTACACCTATGATCGGGGCATTACCCTCGGGTAGAGCACCTGCGTTAATCCGGAAAGTGAGCCCTGTTTTAAATCTGTAACACGTATACTCATGTGAATAGGGGGTAAAGTTTCTCTTAAGTTTCCTTTTCAAGGCCTGTGCCAAGCCATTGAGGAGGGGACTCACTTGTGCATGGTCAGACCGGCCCACCAGGAGCCAAAGTCTCCTCGCCGATGACTGAGGGCAGCAGCCGAGGTCTGCGGACCCGGGGCTGCAGCAGCTGCATGCCATCCATCCATCCATCCCCCCCCTTACAGTCCTGCCCCTGCCCCTGCCCCTGCCCCTGCCCCTGCCCCTGCCCCTGCCCCTGGCAGGATTTGATGCTTGTAAGCGCCCTGTCTTGGTGGGCCGGCCTTCTCAATAAACGCCTGATATGGTTCATCCCCGCCTTCGTTACTGGACGCAGCACCAGGCAGCCCGAGCTGGGCCCGAGGCTCCTGGTGACACCTACCAGCGAGATGGTTGGGTCACGCGATGACGGTAGTTTCTGAGGCGCTGCCGTGCTGTCTTCGGTGGTGGCTGCGCCGTTCTGATGACATGACCACCAGCAGGGCGAGGGCTCCTCTCCTGCATCCTCGGCAGCACGCACGCCCGTCCTTTGATCGCATTTATTCTGTGGGGCGTGAGGTGACCCTCCAGCGTGTTTACATTCACATTTCAGTAGCAGGATGAGGTTGCCCACAGTTTCACAGCCTCTTGGCCATTTATGTGTCTTTTTTTAGAGAAATGCTACCAAGTCCTTTGCCTGTTTTTGTTTTTTAAAAAAATATATTTTATTTTTTTATTTTTAAAAAATATATTTTATTGATTTTGTACAGAGAGGAAGGGAGAGAGTTAGAAACATCGATGAGAGTCATTGATCAGCTGCCTCTTGCACACCCCCTTACTGGGGATGTGCCCGCAACCAAGGTACATGCCCCTGACCGGAATCGAACCCGGGACCTTTCAGTCCCCAAGCCGACGCTCTATCCATTGAGCCAAACTGGTTTCGGGGAAAAAAAAAAAAAAAAATTTTATTGATTTTCACGGAGAGGAAGGGAGAGAGATAGAAACATCAGTGAGAGAGAAAAACATTGATCAGCTGCCTCCTGCACGCCCCCTACTGGGGATGTGCCCGCAGCCAAGGTCCATGCCCTTGACCGGAATTGAACCTGGGACCCTTGAGTCTGCAGGCTGACACTCTATCCACTGAGCCAAATCAGTGAGGACCCTTTGCCTGTTTTTGAATCAGTAATTTGGTTTTTGAGGTTTTGCTGTAGGAGATCTTCATTCTAGATGACAGCTCCCTCTCCGATCCAGGACCTGCAGGTCCTTCCCCCGGGGATGTGTGCTCTCACGCACCCGATTCAGGGGGGACACAGGCCAGTGCCCCTGTCTCTGTTGTCGCCTCTGCTTTGGAGTTCTGCCCATGGCGTCCTTGCCCAATACGGTGCCCCAGGCTTTCCCTCGCCCTCTCCCAAGAGGCTGTGGCTGCAGCTGAGACTCCTCCTGAGCTCCTCTCTGTCCACAGCGAGTCCATCCTTGCAGGTGGGTGTCAGTTTTCCCGTCTCCACCGCTGGGTGGGCTGGGCACCCTGGTCCGAAGCCCTTCACCACAGGCGCCAGAGGGTGCGTCCCGGCGTGTCCGTCCATCAAGACAAGTGACGTGTCCTCTCCCTTTTCCCAGTGCCAGCAGGAATTGGAAAGCAACTCTCTGGATGGAGAGGTTTAAGGGGTAATTTTAAAATCATTGTATGAAATTGTGTGATGAAATCCATTAAAACAGAGGAAGGCCCCGCCAGCATGGCTCATGGTTGAGCAATGACCTATGAACCAGGAGGTCAGGGTTCAGTTCCCAGTCAGGGCACAGGCCCGGGTTGCAAGCTTGATCCCCAGTGTGGGGTGTGCAGAGGCAGCCGATCCACGATTCTCTCCCGTCACTGATTCTCTCCGCCTCTCCCTCCCTCTCTGACACCGGGAGCGCCCTTCGTGCCAGGGGCCGGAGGCAGAGACCAGCGGCTGGGAGGGCGCTTCCGGGAACCACTGGTGGTCGCCCTCCTCCTCCTCCTCCTCCTCCTCCTCCTCCTCCTCCTCCTCCTCCCCCGCCCCACCACCACCACCACCACCACAAATGTTTTCCTTTTTACCAAAGCAGCACTTTCTGAGTATAAGCCATGAGGAAAGCAGATGTGTAAAAGCAAGAGGAGGTGAAGCCTCGTGCTCACACCCACAGCCTGTCCCTCCCAGCCTGGCCTTTCCTGTGGAGCCTGCCCTGGAGAGGGGCCCCGGAGAGGGGGGCTCTGGTCCCCGGAGAGGGGGGCCCTGGAGAGCGGGGAGCTCTGGAGAGGGGGGCCGTGGGGAGGGGGGGCCCTGGAGAGGGAGCCCGGAGAGCGGGGTGCTCTGGTCCCCGGAGAGGGGGGCCCTGGAGAGCGGGGAGCTCTGGAGAGGGGGGCCGTGGGGAGGGGGGGCCCTGGAGAGGGAGCCCGGAGAGGGGGGCTGTGGGAAGGGAGCCCCAGAGAGGGAGCCCCTGAGAGGGGGGCCGTGGAGAGGGAGCCAGGAGAGGGGGGCTGTGGGGAGGGAGCCCCGAGGGGGGGGCCCTGGAGAGGGGGAGTGCTGTGGGATAGGAGCAGCCGTGAGCTCGGGGCAGGGCTTGCACAGGAGCCAGGTGCCCAGCACCCTGAGCTGATGGCTGAGAGGACAGGCCGCCGTCTGCGCCTGGTCTGGGCCTCACAGGAGAGGCCGGGCCCAGGCCTGTGGGAAGGGCTCAGGGCTGGCTGGGTGTGAGACTTTCCCATCACCGGCGGGCCCACACCCGCAGGCTTCAGGACGGAGCTGTAGTCACAGACTAGAACTGCGCTCCATCCTTCCGTGAGAGGCTCGGAAGTCACTGGGGACCCGGGCCCAGGCCGCTGTGCTGGCCACCGGGCCAGACCCCCCCCTCCCCGCGGCCCTGCTAAGTGTCCCAGCGCCTCTGCCTCTCCCTGCGACCCTGGCTGCACAGTGAAGGCCTTTGTGGGCTCTGATCAGAACTGCCCCTTCCTGGGCGGACCCAGAGCAGGCTGCGGTGGGGCTGCCATGGGGCTGCCCTGGGGCAGGGGCAGGGGCAGGGGCCGGGCCTGTCTGCCCTGCTCCCGCCCCAGGAGAGTGCCATCACGGGGCACCAGGTGCAGACCAGTGCCTCCTCCCCGTGGCCCCCCACCCAGGGCCGCGTGCAGTCAGGCCCCTGGGGAAGGGCAGGAGGCTGCAGGTCAGCTGGCACGAACACGGGTTCGTAATCAGGCTGTGCCCGGTGTAACCCCAGGCCTTTAAAGTGGCAGGGTGTCAGGTTCTGGAGGACAGAAAGCAGAAGGTGTTTGGGGGGGGGGAGGCGGGGAGTCGCGGTTCAATCCCTGGAGCCCCCTTCGCCAGATGGAAGGCGGCCGCACAGCCGTGGGAATACTTCTCTTCGAATACATCCTTATTGGTGTCAGGGAGGGGGGAGAGAGACAGGAACGTCCACGATGAGAGAGAACCACTGACCGGCCGCCCGCCACACCCCCACACCGGGGACCCAGCCCACAACCCGGGCCTGTACCCTGACCCGGAATCAAACCCACAACTTCCCCGTTCACAGGTGACGTCAACTACTGAGCCGCCCCAGCCGGCGTGAATGTTCTTAACACCACTGACCGGCACACCTGGAAGTAGTTATGCCCTAACGATGGCTGAGTCTGCATCTTACAATACTTTACATTTTTATGTGAATGACTCGCAGCTTTAAAGAAAGGGTGAGACAGAACAGCCCCTCTCCTGCTTCCGGGCTGGATAGGTTAGTGAGATGCTGGGGCCACCACAACCCCCCTGAGCCGTGAGGAGCACTGGACACAATGACGGGGCCCCGGGCCCTGTGCGCCCTGAAGTGACCGCTGCCCTGACTTCCGTCCCGGGTGCCCTCAGCGCCGGCGGTCCGGTGCTTGTCCTGCAGCCGAGAGCCGGGCCGGAGCGGTGACCGTCCAGGCTCCTCCGTGGGCGCAGTCCCCGCTGCCTCCGGCCACCCCCTTCTCCACGCGCCGGGCGCCCACGCTGCCCCCTGGGCGTCCTTCCTGGCCCTCCCCGGCCCCTGTGCAGGCGCCCTGCAGCCGGCCCGGGATCGGCGGCCGGTGCCCGGCGCCCCCCCGGGGGCCTGACCACGCTCCTGCGGCGCCAGCACAGGCGCGGCCCCCACCCCGGAGCTGCTGCTGAGCTGCCCAGGAGGCCAGTGCTGCGATGAGCCGGGCAGCCGTCAGCAGTGGGAAGCAGCTGCAGACGGTGGGAGCCCTGCCCTGTGCTGGCCCGCACACTAGGCTCGCTCCCTGTCTGAAGCGGTAACCTGCACCCACGGCCCCGAGTGAGTGCCTGGCTCCCCTGGCAGACGAGGCGGGCGGCTGTGCCGGGGGAAGCCGTGTCCCAAGGCCGGGACTCCATGGGCAGACAAGCGGGGTGCAGACTCCTCTCCCCCCCACCCCCCCCCCCCCGCCCCCAGGAGTCATCGCAGCAGCAGCAGCAGCAGCAGCCTGGAGGCCCGGGGCTCCCCTGGGCGCTGGGAGCTGGAGCTGCCGCACAGGGGTCCTCCCGGGAGGGACTGGAGCGGTGGGGGTGGGGGTGCCTCTGTGGCGTGAGGCCTCCCAGTTGGGCGCGTCCTCTCTGTCCGTGGGGAGGGGAGGCGGTCCCTCGGCCTGAGTCACCGCGGGCTCCGCTGGCCCAGGTCCTGGCCAACGTGCAGGCCGCCCGGTCTGTCTCCCGCCGGAGCGGCAGCTGGCGGGGCTGGGAAGGGCCGGGCTTGGCCTTGGGCCCAGGCGGCTCTGGGAGGGAGTGTCCTTGCTAAAGCCGAGGCTGACCCCTTTTTCCTGCAGCTCTGCCCCACGCGGCCTCAGAGCAGGCTTATTCCAGGACACGCTGTTCCCGCCACATACCCCGGCTGGAGGTGCACGTACCAGAGCGGGGCTGAAGGCCAGCGTCTGCGGATGGAAGACTCTGCTGGGCTTTTCCTTCTTAAGAAAAAGTTATTGATCTCAGGGAGGGAAAGAGGGAGGGAAGGAGGGAGAGAGAGAACAGAAACATCAACGATGAGAGAGAATCATTGCTCAGCTGCCTCCTACAACCTAACCATGACCTGGTTCATAGGTTGACACGCAGCCACTGAGCCACACTGGCTGGGCCCTTGATACCTATATTAATCAATCTATTAAAAATGAAAATTCCGCCAAAACCAGTTTGACTCAGTGGTAGAGTGTCAGTCTGCGGACTGAAAGGTCCCAGGTTCAATTCCGGTCAGGGGCATGTACGTTGGTTGCGGGCACATCCCCGGTAGGGGGTGTGCAAGAGGCAGCTGGTCGATGTTTCTCTCTCATCGATGTTTCTAGCTCTCTATCTCTCTCCCTTCCTCTCTGTAAGAAATCAATAAAATATATTTTAAAAAATCTTTATAAATAAAAAAATGAAAATTCCATGCCAAAACCAGTTTGGTTCAGTGGATAGAGCGTCGGCCTGCGGACTGAGGGGTCCCGGGTTCGATTCCGGTCAAAGGGCATGTACCTCGGTTGCAGGCACATCCCCAGTGGGGGGTGTGCAAGAGGCAGCTGATTGATGTTTCTCTCTCATCGTGTTTTTGACTCCCTCTTTCTTCCTCTCTGTAAAAAATAAAAATATATTAAAAAAAGAAAAGAAAAGAAAATTCCTGAGTCCATAGGCTCTAAAATCAGAATTTTTCTTCTTTGATTTATAGTGGTGGTACACAATTGGCCAAAATATGATACATATATTAAATTTTGATAAGCATTACATTAACATAAAGGTAAATGTTATTAGAAATAAATCTCTTTATGAAATAAATAAACGTTATTTTTATGGATCTAAAAATATTTATTTTTTGCTTGAATGAGAGAGACTGGGCACCAGTACTATCTCTCTAGTTTTAGGTTTGTTTGCTTTTTAAGATACGTTTTTGTTGATTTTTTTAGAGAGAGGAAGGGAGAGGAAGAGAGAGAGAGAGAAATATTGATGAGAGAAATACCCATCAGCTGCCTCCTGCACTCTCCCTATTGGGGAGGAGCCCTGCAACCTGGCCCAGGAATGGAACCGGCGACCTCTTGGTTCCCGGGATGATGCCCAACCAGTGGAGCCGCACCGCCCGGGCCCAGGCTCAGGCCTGTGTGTGAGAGCCGAGCACTGTGTTCAGTCAGTGAGACGGAACAGAGCAGGCTGTGCTGGCAGGTGTCTCTCGAGTCCCAGAACTTCCCCCGGACAGTCAGAGGGGAGCCAGGTCCAACAGGAGTGAGTCAGCCACGCCCAACTCCGCAGGTCTTCATTTAATGGCGAGAAAGGAACTGAAACGAGTTAGCTTTCAGCCTTTGCCTCACTCCTGCTTAGTGTCAGGGTAGGGCACCGGAGTCCAGCCTTTCTGGACTGTGCTCCCCCTGCCGGCAGAGGATGCACATGCGCTGTTAGTCTCTGTGCAGGGCCCCGTTCTACCCCATGTGCTCGCAGGAAGCTGGGAAGATAAAAACATTGTTATTCCAGTTACTTCCGACCAAGTTGAAAAATTACAGTCTCCAGTAAGATCTTGCCGAGATCGGTTTGGCCCAGTGGATAGAGCTTTGGCCTATGGACTGAAAGGTTCAATCCCGGTCAGGGGCATGTACGTTGGTTGCGGGCACATCCCCAGTGGGGTGTGTGCAAGAGGCAGCTGATCAGTGTTTCTCTCTCATTGACGTTTCTAACTCTATCCCTTCTTTCCTCTGTAAAAAATAAAATTTCTATAAAAAAAAGATCTTGAGAAATGTTAATGGAAGTAATTGTTTATGAACCCGAATAATGGTAGTGAAACTGTTATAAAGTAACATGTTTACATGTATGTGTTTTTGTTTTTTAAAGCAAAGTGAGCCTGGCTGCTGTGGCTCAGGGGCTGAGCGTCAGCCTATGAACCAGGAGGCCGCAGTTTGGTTCCGTCAGGGCACAGGCCTGGGTTTGGGTTTTGGGCTCAGTTCCCAGTAGGGGGCATGCAGGAGACAGCCAGTCAATGATTCTGTCTCATCATTGATGTTTTTATCCCTTTCTTCCCCTTCCTTCCCTTTCAAATAAAAATATATTAAAAAAAAAAAGATACACCAGCCCTAACCGGTTTGGCTTAGTGGATAAAGTGTCAGCCTACAGACTTGAGGGGTCCCATGTTCAATTCCAGCCAAGGGCACATGCCCAGGTTGTGGGCTTGATCCCCAGTGGGGGGTGTGCAGGCGGCAGCCAATCAGTGATTCTCATTATTGATGTTTCTATCTCTCCCTCTCCCTTTCTCTCTGAAATCAATATATATATATATATTTTTTTTAAAGATACACCAAATGAATAAAGAATAATACAATTTGAATTATAACAACTTGATATGTAATATACAATATATTTCCAATTGGGTTACATATTAACATAAAATGTATAAAGTAATTATTGAATTCTCAAACCACCCAGTTCGAATTAAACTGCCAATTCAGTTAAGTCTTTACTGTTAATTCCTTCCTAACTTTAGTCTACTTTGGATTTTCCCAGAACTGACTGATCCAGTCTCCTCTGACCAAGTGACAAAATCCAAGGTTTTGGACACCATTTGAGGCAATTAGATCCTAATTTAGGACAGACTTTTTTTTTTTTTCTGGAGCTAGCTTGTTCTGCCATCTGGTGGTCATACTTGGAATTGCAGCTACTCATATCATGATTTCTCTCTTGTTTTCAATTATTTTATTTAAACTTTATTTTGAAATGAAAAATACGATTTTCTTAAGTTGGACATATTATAACTTATCTTTACAAGATTTATGGTTCTATAAATGACTACCATGCAGAGGTGAGTACTCTTAAATATTAGTTGCTCACATTTATGGTTTTTTAGTCTCTTTGATATAGAAATTGATGTGTATTTTTCCTTTGTTAATTCAAATAAATGACAGGCACGGAGGTAGAAGCTAATAGAAAAATAACCTGGATGGAAAATTAATCTAGTGCTTCAGATTATACTCTATAAAACAGGAAACCTCTTTATTAATTTATAAAGGAAGGAAACCTAACAATAATGTCTACCGACCACCTATTTTCTGCTGGACAAAAACATTTTATTTCCCCCCAAATATCATAGTGCATGGTATTTGAAATATAAATAGTAAATGACAGTTGTTATCATGCTGCTCGATAATCATTCTTGAGATATCAGTGGATGTTAAGTTCATTGGTGAACATGTGATGGATGGAGGCTAGGCTATTTATGTGATCTCGAAGTAGCTTCAAAAAATCCAGTTACGTATTGATTGCACTGGGAATAGTAACTTTCCAGCAGAGAAGCTCCGCTGCCTCCCGTTAGCGAAGTGATCAAAGTTAACATGCCTGTGGCACAAACCAACACGGCGTGCTCCCGAGCTCATGCACTGAGGACTCGGCACTTCCGCGGTGTTTCCCAAGTCTCATAACCTGAACTAACCGCGAGAAAGCGTGAGGCAAACTCCAACTGAGGAAGGTTCTACGATACAGCTGACCCGTATTCTTCCAACCTGTTACAGTCATGAAAGACAAAAGAAAGACGGAGAAATTGTTCCCCCAAAAAGGATACCAAAAAACAAACAGATCACTCCTAATTGCAGTGGGTGACCTGGGCAGGGAGAATATATGCTATAAAGTACACAGCTGAGCGGCCCCTGGAGTGTGGCTCTTCCACAAGCACCACGGACCGGGCAGGTCTATTTTGAAGAAGTGGCGTTAGAAGTTTAAAAATGTGGCTCTCAAAAGAAATTTCAATTCTTGTCCTGTTGATATTTGGTTCTGACGACAGTGAGAAGAGAGCAGTGGATTTGCTTTGAGATGGGAAGCTGGGCTAGAAAATCGACCAGATGAGTAGGGGGCAGTCCTTCCACAGAGGGGGGCCGGTGGTCCGGATGGGCGATCTGTGCAGGTTCCATCTTCCCTCCCTGCCCCCTCCCCCATGTCCATGACCACCAGGCCTGGCGGCGGCCGAGTCTGACACATCGCTGGGCTGAATAACGGAACGCACACCCGCCGGCCTCGTTCCCGCCCACGCGGGGCGGGATCTGCAGCCCCCCCGCCCCTCCCCCGCCCGGGACCTCGGCGCTGCTGACGCACTTGGGACGCGGGCCCAGGGCTCGGTTTCCAGGGCAACAAGCAAGGGGCCCTCTTCTTCCGCTCCCTCCTGTGCGTCACTTCCGGTCTCGGGGCGGTCTCGCCCTGTCTGTGGGAGGGTTCCGGTTGGAGCCGTATTCCCCCGCGGCTGGTGGGGCGTCGTCGTGGGCATGACGTTACCAAACCAAGTCTCGGTTCCGCGGGAGGAGCCGGCGGGGAGGCAGGGGGAGCTCGCTCCGTCTGCCCGGCCGCCACGTTCAAGCCCGCCCCCGGCGCCGCGGGAAGAGGCGCCCGGCTGACGCCAGCCCCGGAGCATGCGCACTCTCGCGGAGGCCGTCTCCGGGGTCCGGTAGCCGGGATTTCCGCGCAGCTGGAGGGGACGCCGAGGGGCGGGGCGTCGGGGGGCGGGCCGGGCGAGCGAGGGCGTTGATTGGCCAGTGAGAAGCCCGGCTTGTGGCGCCGCAATAAGACCCCAGCGGCGGGCTCGGGAGGTCCATTCATTCGGTCGCTCCCGGGCCGGTGGGTCCCTCTCCTTTCCCGGGGGGCACGCCGCGCCCGCGTTGGTGCCAGGCGCTGGGACGCAGCGTGGCCGGACTCCAGGAGGCCGCAGGTTGGCTGACACCGCGGTATCTCCTCTCCCTGTGCGACTCGCCGCCTCTTCCCCGCTCCCGCCTGGCGTGACGGGACCCTGCCCGGAGGACCTTCCCGAAGGCTCCAGCCCCCCCCCACCCCCCCGGAAGCCGCAGCGGGACGCCGGAAGGCCCGAGGTGGAGTCCTGGCCCGGCGCTCAGTGCCCGGGCCGCTCCCACCACTTTCCCTTCTTGCCTGAAGGAAGAACAGGCATTTGCCAGCTTTTTTGAATGAGCTTTGGCGCCTATCTCGGGGTCGACTCCCACCCTTGTCCCCCATGAGCTGGTGGGACTGTGGACCACTGAGGGCGGGGGGGCAGACTCTGGGTGTCCAGCTCCGGCTGAGACTCGAGCCTGAGTGATCCTGAGATGAAGGATTGAGTGAACCAAAAGCCAAACTTTTGGCTCCAGATCCAAGGCACCTTCTCCAATCAAGTACTGGTAATAACATGGACTTGTAAATATCCATTGTCTGGCTACTTATTTCTCAATTATTCCACCCTTGGGAAGGGAAACGAGTCTAAGTCCCCTTATAAGAGAACGAGAACAACCTGCCTTATGGCGTCATTGTGAGGGTGGGATCAGAAATTCGTGCCGAGCACATTGCACGTGACCTGCCAGTTAAAGGGTAGCCACCCCGATTGCATCGGTGATGGTGAAAACTGCTCACCGGCTGGTGTGAGTGGTGTAAGTAAGTGGAGTTAATGAATGCCTCTCTTTGCTCTTGGCTTGGGAGCTAGGAGCCCAGGCGAGACTTGGCACCAAGTGGACTGCATGGTCGAGGAGAGCCAGCCCTATGACATGGAAAGGAGTAAGGAAGCCTTCATAACGCTCCTGACACATCCCGCGAGCTGATGGGTTTTCCTAGCGCCAGGGGATCATATCACCCAAGCAGACCTCTAGCCAGGACCACAGCCAAACACGGGGACTGTCCCAGGCAAAGCAAGATGTATGATCATGCCCTGACCGGTTTGGCTCAGTGGATGGAGTGTCGGCCTGCGGACTGAAGGACCCGGGTTCGATTCCAGTCAAGGGCATGTATCTTGGTTGCAGGCACATCCCCAGTGGGGGGTGTGCAAGAGGCAGCTGATTGATGTTTCTTTCTAATCCATGTTTCTAACTCGCTATCCCTCGCCCTTCCTCTCTGTGAAAGGGGAACTCTGTGCGCTGGCGATAGCGCTGGTGGGTGCTAGGTACCTGGAGTGACAGCAGCCTGGCTCCGTACGGTGGCTGCGGTGTGACCCTACAGGGCAATGATCAGCAAAATGCGGCTCTCGAGCCACATGCGGCTCTTTGGCCCCTTGAGTGTGGCTCTCCCACAAAAGACCACAGCCTGGGCGAGTCTATTTCGAAGTTTAGAAGAAGTTCAAGTTTTAAAAATGTGGCTCTCCAAAGAAATCCAGTCGTCGTACAGTTGATATTTGGCTCTGTGGACTGAGTTTGCCGACCACTGCTATAGGGCTTTTGCAGGGGTCTCTGCTGGACGGCTCCCCTGGGAGGGGATTAGGAAGTTCGGGGATGCAGGACAGGCCCCTCCTCTGGACGCCCAGGAGCCGAAGCAGGTCTCCCCTTCTTGCTCCTGTGCCCCTCCCTGACCCCCTGGGTCTCTCCACCTGACACACAGGACAAGGTCTGGCTGCTCTTACTAAATGCCATTCTTGTGAACACTGTGCAGTGTTTTACCGATGAGCTGAACCACCATGGGACACGTGTAAGCCAACTGCAAATAAATAAATAAATGAATAAATAAATAAATAAAATTAATACGTAATTATCCAAATCCAATGCCAATTATAGGAAAAAACATCAACACGTGACTGAACGAAGTAGTGTACCTGCACCCACGGTCTCCTCCCCCCTGTTCCCCTCCCCTCCCCTCCGGTGTCTCCTCCAAAACCCGGAGCGGATCGCGGCCCGGGAGCCCCGCGCATGCGCAGGAGCAGCCGGCCGGGCCGCCCCCAACTCGGAAGCCGCCGCTCGGATCCGGCGCCGAAGCTGCTCGGCCGCCCCCGCTGGTCGCCCGCCCGGCCCGCCCGGCCCCGGTGTAAGTGCGGGGGGCCGGGGCGGCGGCCGCGGGGGGCTCTCCGGCGGCGGCCCCGGGGCTCCCTCAGCCGCGCCTCCCGCCGCCGCCGGCGGGTCCGGTGCACCTGTCCGCCGGCACCGTGCAGGGCCGGTCCCCCGAGTCCCCCGTGTCCCCCCGAGTCCCCCCGTGTCCCCCTGCCCAGGGCCGGTCCCCCTGTGTTCCCCCGTGTCCCCCCGAGTCCCCTCGTGTCCCCCCGAATCCCCCCGTGTCCCCCCGAATCCCCCCGTGTCCCCCTGCCCAGGGCCGGTCCCCCCGTGTCCCCCCATGTCCCCCCGTAAACCCCTGCCCAGGGCCGGTCCCCCTGTGTCCCCCTGTGTCCCCCCGTGTCCCCCCGTGTCCCCCAGTCCAGGGCCGGTCCCCCCGTGTCCCCCTGTGTCCCCTCGTGTCCCCCCGTGTTTCCCCTGTGTCCCCCCCCGTGTCCCCCTGCCCAGGGCCGGTCCCCCTGTATCTCCCCCATGTCCCCCCGAGCCCCCCATGCCCCCTGTGTCCCCCCGAGTCCACCCGTGTTCCCCCGAGTGCCCCCCGTGTCCTCCCTGTGTCCCCCCGAGTCCCCCCGGGTCCCCCTGGGTCCCCCCGTGTCCCCCCGTGTCCCCCTGCCCAGGGCCGCCCGATCCTCAGTGCCACCTTCCCTTCCCGCTCCCCTCCGGCCCACGGCTCAGCCCGGGCCGGGCGGGGTCTGGGGACCCCGGTGTGTGTGGAAGTTTGGGGACCCCGGGTGTGTGTGGATTATGGGGACCCCCGGGTGTGTGTGGAAGTAAGGGGGCTCCCAGGTCCACCAATCTTACTTTTTAAAAAATATATTTTAGCCGAAACCGGTGTGGCTCAGTGGATAGAGCGTCGGCCTGCGGGCGGAAGGGTCCCAGGTTTGATTCAGGTCAAGGGCATGCACCTTGGTTGTGGGCACATCCCCAGTAGGGTGTGTGCAGGAGGCAGCTGATGGATGATTCTCTCTCATCGATGTTTCTAACTCTCTATCCCTCTCTCTTCCTCTGTAAAAATCAATAAAATATATTTAAAAAATATAAATAATATAGTTTAAAAATCAATAAAATGTATTTTAAAAATGTATATTTATAATATATAATACATTTAAAAATGTATATATATATATTTAAATATATGTATTGATTTTTTACAGAGGAAGAGAGAGGGATAGAGAGTTAGAAACATCGATGAGAGAGAATCATCCATCAGCTGCCTCCTGCACACCCCCTACTGGGGATGTGCCCACAACCAAGGTACACGCCCTTGACCGGAATCGAACCTGGGACCCTTCTGTCCGCAGGCCGACGCTCTATCCACTGAGCCAAACTGGTTTCGGCCCGATTTTGCTTGTTTTCAGTCGGGTCAAGTTTCTAAGCTTGCTAAATCTCCATTTCCGGCTAATGAAAATAAAATAGGATTCCGCCGAGTCTCCTATCTCCCTACTCCAGGACTTCTGTGAGGATCAAATGAGATGAGGCTTGGGAGCTTCGCAGACATTTGGTTAAAGTGTAAAATGTTTGCACCTGGCTATAAAGGAAGTTGTGTTCCTGGCTGAAGGAACTCCTAGGAGGCTAGTCACTAGGGAGAGGAAGCCGGGCGTTGCTACGTGACGTCATTACCCAGCGCCCACAGTGCCCGTTTGGGACTGGGCTGTGGACTGTGGGCCGCCTCTTGCACCATGGGGTCTTGGCAGTGTTGGCTGCAGTTTGGTGGGGTGTCACTCTGGGGGGGCCTGTGTACCACTTGGGGGAAGCCGAGTGCTGGTTTGTCAGAGCCAGGTCCGTGGTGCCATTTATTTTTAAATGGCCAGTGCACGTCATGGCAGCTCCTGTGTTGGGTGTCTGCCCAACACAGGTGTCTGCCCCCTCAATGTCAGTACACGTCATAGCGAGTGGTCGAACTCCTAGTCTCCTGGTGGCACGACCACCTGAGGCAACAGTGTGCACATTAGGCTTTGATTATATAGGCTGGGTGGTCCCATTTCATCTCAGTGTCTTTTAAAAACATTAGACTTATAATTTGGAGATATGGTGTGATTTCTGTGCATCTGTGAGAAATAACAGTGAGAGAGCTTACAGACCCTGTGCCTGGTTCCTCCTGGTGGTGCCAGCCTGCCACACTCTGGTACAAGATGAAAACCAGAGTGTCCACTCGCTAGCCCTTGGAGGCTTGTGTCAGCGATCATCCTCATTTTTATTCATGATTTCACGTGGGTTTAGAGATGCGTACAGGCCTGCTTCTGGCCGCCCACGTGGTTAGTGTAGAGTCAGGCGTTGGCCAAGGTCTTCAGATTTCCTGGCATTGCCATTACCAGTGTGACGTCTCTGGGAAGGGGGGGAATTCAGTTCACTTGTTCGTTCGTTCATTCATTCATTCATTCATTCATTCAACAAACACTTGGTTGTACCTTCTCTGGGCCAGCTACTTTCCTGTGGGTAATCTGATTTAATTCTTCAGCAGTACTGCCAATCATGCACTCTGGTTTCCTTTCCATACCCGACAGTATGGGCTCAGACGGCTTAGGAAAGCTCTCCCAGGGAGGTAAATGTGGAGCACCCTCGCTTTTTTTAAAAATACATTTTATTGACTTTTCACAGAGAGGAAGTGAGAGGGATAGAGAACTAGAAACATTGATGAGAGAGAATCATCGATCAGCTGCCTCCTGCACACCCACTACCGGGGATGTGCCCGCAACCAAGGAACATGCCCTTGATCGGAATCAAACCTGGGACCTTTCATTCCTCAGACCGACGCTCATCCACTGAGCCACACCGGTGAGGACCCCTCTTGTAATGCCAGGCAGCATGCTGGGCATTTCCCCTAGCAACCTGCCTTAGCCCGGATAGCTTCTCAGAAGGCAAGTTTTCTTTTTTTTTTTTTTTTAAATATATTTTATTGATATTTTACAGAGAGGAGGAAGGGAGAGAGATAGAGAGCTAGAAACGTCGATGAGAGAGAAACATCGACCAGCTGCCTCTTGCACATCCTCTACCAGGGATGTGCCCGCAACCAATGTACATGCCCTTGACCGGAATTGAACCTGGGACCTTTCAGTCCGCAGACCGACGCTCTACCGCTGAGCCAAACCGGTTTCGGCCTCTCCGTGGTTTTGCAGCTGAGCAGCTTAGGCCGCCTGGAGTTCAAGTCCAGACCCGGGGATTCCACGGTGGCTCTTCTCACTGTATTCCCATTCGCTCCCTCCGTCACGCAGCAAGCTCTCCTGAGCGCTGAGGGCACCAGTGCCCTGCCGGGCGGGGGCAGAAGGTGAGGGGCAGCCACTTTTCTGCAGGAGCTCGGAGCTCAGTCCAGGAGTTGGGGGGTCTGTGGTGGGAGCTGTGACAGTCACCTGCAGAACTTGGGGGACACGCTGTATTCCATGGCTTCACGTGGGGCTCACCCTGCCTCCCAGGTGGCCACCGCGGGCCTCATAGTCTCCTCTGGTGTCTTCGGCAGGGACTCCGCCATGAGCGTCCCGGACTACATGCAGTGCGCCGAGGACCACCAGACGCTGCTCGTGGTGGTGCAGCCCGTGGGGGTGGTCTCGGAAGAGAACTTCTTCCGGATCTACAAGAGGATCTGCTCCGTGAGCCAGATCAGCGTGCGGGACTCGCAGCGCATGCTGTACATCCGCTACCGGCACCACTACCCGCCCGAGAACAACGAGTGGGGCGACTTCCAGACCCACCGCAAGGTCGTGGGCCTCGTCACCGTCACCGACTGCCGCGCGGCCAAGGACTGGCCGCAGACCCTGGAGAAGTTCCACGTGCAGAAGGAGATCTACGGCTCCACGCTCTACGACTCCCGGCTCTTCGTCTTCGGGCTGCAGGGCGAGGTCGCCGAGCAGCCGCGCACCGACGTGGCCTTCTACCCCAGCTACGAGGCCTGCCCGGGCGTGGAGAAGCGCATTGAGGACTTCATCGAGTCGCTCTTCATCGTGCTGGAGTCCAAGCGCCTGGACCGGGCCACCGACAAGTCTGGGGACAAGGTCCCCCTGCTCTGCGTCCCTTTCGAGAAGAAGGACTTTGTCGGCCTGGACACGGACAGCAGGTAAGTTCACTCGGAGGTCCCGGGTCCCGGCTGTGAGCTGGGGGGGGTGGGGGGTGGGGGGTTCCTGACCCCAGGAGGGACGCGGGTGGAACTTACGGCAGGAAAGGGTAGAAAAGTGCAGTCCGTTCCTGTTCAGACTTTTCAAAAACGGGACAGCCTCTGCTTTGGG
This sequence comes from Pipistrellus nathusii, assembly GCA_963693515.1. Lineage (NCBI taxonomy): Eukaryota > Metazoa > Chordata > Mammalia > Chiroptera > Vespertilionidae > Pipistrellus > Pipistrellus nathusii. The sequence goes on along the minus strand of OY882874.1, from coordinate 46,978,047 downwards.
GAAATCCTCCGAGGGTTAGTGTGTCACCGACGCCCCTTTCCAGCCGCTTCCCCTGGTGGAACCCCAACTCAGCGGCCAGAGCCCCTGTGGCTCCTGAGCGGAGGTGCTGTCTGAGAAATGCACATCAGCCTCGGAGACTCGGAACGGAAAGAAGTGATGTAGAACCCTCGTTAATACTTTGGTATCGATACATGTCAGATCGATAACACTTGGCGTATTTTAGCTTAAGACCACTTCCAGTAATTTGGTCTTTACTTTTGTAAACGTGGCGCCTGGAGACGTTGACTCGTGGCGCACGCGGTGCCCCTGGGGGCTGTGCCGCCCGGAGCCCGGGGGAAGCATCCTTGTTCAGGGCCAGCCCGTGGCCATCTGAGAGGCCGCGTCTGAGAGGGGCGGGGCTAGGAGCCAGCTGAGCTGGGGCGGGCCTGTGTCTCCTGGTGCCCAGACTGGGTCAGCCCTGCTCTCGCACTCGGAAGCCACAGTGTCAGACCCATGGGCTCAGGGCACCATCCGAGACTCCCCAGAGCACCCCTTACTCAGACGGGCCCGTGTCTCCAGTGTCCGCAGAGCAGGGACTGTGGCTGGGGCAGAAGGATTTCTGTTAAGTGACAGCCTCACTCTGCACCGGAATTGCAGATCAGCGCTTCTGGGGCTTTTCTCTCTCTCCCTGTCTCCCTCTCCCCCTCTCTTCCTGTCTCCCTGTCTCCCTGTCTCCCTCTCCCCCTCTCTCCCTGACTCCCTGTCTCCCTCCCTGTCTCCCTGTCTCCCTCCCTCCCTGTCTCCCTGTCTCCCTGTCTCCCTCTTCCCTGTCTCCCGGCTGCCATGGCGGCATCTGTTCAGCAGAGGACTAGATGCCAGCCAGGGCTCCACTGCTTGCCAAGACGTGGCCCCTTTGCTAGGGGAGCCGGGAGCCGTGCGGCTGGGCTTCCTGCCTCGGGCACTCTGGTTTTCCCTCCCTCAGCGTAGACTTCAGACTTGTCTCGTGTGAGGAGTCACTGACATGTTCACTGGGCTGAGGCCTGCTGCCAATCGGTGCTCAGTGTGTTTCTTGAATTGACCCTAAGTAAGGTGACCAGATGACCCGCTTTTGGCGGGACAGTACCAATTTTTAACAATTTGTCCCACGTCCCGCAGCCTTTTAAAAAAGTCCCAGTTTTTGGAAAGAATCTTTTAAATCTCTTGGACTTTTTAAAAATTGGAACAATTTTTGGAACAAATTGTTAAAAATCGGGACTGTCCCACCAAAAGCGGGACGTCTGGTCACCTTACCTAAGGTCACACACTGCATTTCTGGTTGTTGCTGCGTCGGCAGAGAAAATGTCACAGAATTGAGCAAAAAATTGGCCCAGGATGGCTCTGCCCATGAGAAGGCAGATCAGTCCATCAAGCTGCGTGTGGTGCCTTGCAGGGTCTGGAATAGTTTTCTTTCTTTTTAAAAAAAAATATATTTTATTGATTTTTTTTTTTTACAGAGAAGAAGGGAGAGGGATAGAGAGTTAGAAACACTGATGAGAGAGAAACACCTATCAGCTGCCTCCTTCACACCCCCCGCTGGGGATATGCCCGCAACCAACGTACATGCCCTTGACCGGAACTGAACCTGGGACCCTTGAGTCTGCAGGCCGACGCTCTATCCACTGAGCCACACCGGTCAGGCCTGGAGTAATGTTCACTTCCTCCCGGACACCTCTCTGTGGTCTGAGGGAAGGACAGGCAGGCCATGCCCACGACCCACGCTGACTGCAGTGGCCCTGGGCCCTGTGCCCACTCCTCGGAGCTGGGGCGGGCTGGGAGTCTGGGCGGCTGTCGAGGGCAGAGCAGCTGAGCCTCCTGGGCTGTCAGTGCTCCTCCCTGTGGAGTGGGGCTCATAGCGCACCCGCTCCCCGTCCTCCCGTGTCACCAGCCTGCGGAGGCAGGACGGGTTTCTCCCCTGCACAGGCTGCTGGGCCACTTTCGCTTACTGACTTCTCGGCTTCGAGGCCGCATCCTGTTCTAACTGCTCTCCCATTTGGACTCCCGTGGGATACCAGTGACCCCCAGTCAGACCCGTTCCCCTAGTCCCCGGTTACCTGCTGTGGCCCCCACGGCTCCACGGTTCTCTCACCTTCCCCACAATGCTTTGGGCAGGGGCAGAGCCCAGGTCTCACCTGCAGCTCTTGGTGGGAGGGATACAGAGCGTCATGGGAGATGAGACAGGACTTTGGAGCCCGGAGGGAAATGTCCAGGGGTAGGTCTTGCTTGGGTTTGGCAAACTGACCCCCTGATGGCTTCTTGGCAGAAGCCGCTAGCTTCAGGCCCAGGCCTCCGGGAGCCCAGGCGGGGGCGGGGCTTACTCAGGCGTCAGGTGTGTCCCCAGCCACCTCGGTGCCCTGCCCGCCGTAAATCCTAGGTGCTGTCCACGGAGAGTCGTAGCTGCCAGTTATTTTTGTTCTTACGTGTTTCTAATTTTTGCTTGTTCCTCTTTCCTTCCTTTTCCTTTCCTTTCTCCTGTACCGCCCTGTGAGTATGTTGTTGGGTCTGAAAAGGTAGGCTGGGGACGTTGTGCTGGGGACGTAGCTAGATTCCATCCGGCTGCCTCCGCCTCGCCGCCATTGCTTTCACAACAAAACCGTGCTGCTGCCTTGACCGTGTGGCATCCTGGTCATCCTTTTGTTTTCTAGAACTTTGTTAAAAGCCGTAGCTGCTTTAGCATGTAACCCGCTGGCGTTTGGTCTCTGTTGAATACCTGCTTTGGGGACCTTGTTTGTTCTCACTTCGTATTTGTAACCAGCGAGCCTGTGTGAGTTCTCTCATTCGTACGAGGAAGGGAGGTGCTCATGGTTCTGGTGGGCGCAGAGGGCTCCCTCCTGGGCTGCTTAGCCTAGAAGGCGGAGCGCCTCACTTGGTTCTGGCTTTTAACCCAGCGCATCTGGCACGGGCTCCCGGCTGCGGCTGTGTGCATGGCGGAGTTTCGTGGCCGCGGCCACCGGCGAAGGGGCGCCGACGGAGGAAGCGGTTCCCGGAGTTCCTCTCGCTTTCCCCTGGAGCATGCCGGGACTTTGCTTCGCTTAGCAGCCTCCAAAGGGGCGGAGGCCCCTCGCAAAACAGCACCGGCCCCGTGCCCTTGCCCAGCGCCCTTTCCCGAGGGTCAGGAAGACACCGCGGCCCCCAGTCCTGTGGACGCCCGGACCTGTCCCTGACCCGGTGCCCTCTCCTCCAGCCAGACACGCGGCTCACCTCCCACAGTCGTCCTTGACCCTGAACCCCGTGTTGGTCGGAAGTGGCTGCTTCTGCGTGTGTCGAGGCTGATGTGTGTCACTGAGGGGCATGTCCCGAAGGCACCATCTCTGGTGGCCTGGGACTCGCCCCGCCCCGGGGGAAAGGGTTTGCCACCCCCACGGCCAGGAGGCCTGGGCTCTTTAATGCTCTGGTCCAAGTGTGAGCGGTTTCACGGCGGTGGAGACGGGATGCCTTCCTGCAGGGCGCGGCCCCGTTCTGGGGTTGGGAGGACAAAACACAGATGAGGGCGGCAGGTCCCAGAGCCGGAAGCTGTGCCGCTTGGAACATGTGCGGGGGGATCCCTAAGGGCAGGCCACGTCCTGGACCGCAGGGCCTGTGCGGTCACTCGCCTGCTCCCAGGGGGTTGGTGCGAGAATAGCCTCGCTGGTTCCTCCTTTCTCCTGGCTCCCCTATGCCTGAGCCCAGGCCACTCCGAGCCGGCAGGCCCCTCTCCTGCGCCACCTCCTGGCCTCTAAGTGACCCGGGGAGAGGGGGAGCGGAGAGGGGAGGGAGGGCGGGAGACCTTCCTCTCAGGGCTGTGGCTCCCAGCTGTCGGCATGCAGAGTCCTGTGCGGGGAAGCGTTCAGGCAGGATGCTGTAAAGCAAATTTTACTGTCAGGTTAGGAGTGAATTCCATTGGAAAACCACGTCTCATTCACCATCTCCCGAGGGTCAGTAGAACGGCAGCCCTGTAAACTCAGCGCGGTCACAGTGGAGAGCCATGGCACCTTGGACAGTCCCTTTCCTGCCAGAGCAGGAGAGCGTAGCAGGCTAGGGGCCCCGCACTGCCCTCCTGTGGCCGGCAGAGGGACCCGCTCTCGGGGGCGCAGGGAGCTGAGGCCTGAAGGTCAGTGCTGCTTGTATGATTCTCCCGTTATTTCACATCCGACCGAGAAAGGAGTTCCTGCCTCTGCAGCTCGTTGGCCTCAGAGTGAGACCCGCGAGCAGCTGTTAACTGAGCCTTTTCCTGGCACGTTTGTGAGGACACTTGGATCCGGGGGCCGGGTTGTGATAACAAAAACAAATGTTTTTATTGATTTTAGATAGAGAGGAAGGGAGAGAGAGAGAGAAACATTGATGAGAGAGAAACACTAACACTGATTGGCGGCCTCCTGAAGGCCCCCGTTTTAAGCCTGCAGCCTGGGCATGTGCCCTCACCGGGCAGCGGACCAGTGACCTCTTGGGGCATGGGACACGCTCAGCCAATTGAGCCAGCCTGGCCAGGCTGGGCTGTAATTTTGCTCTTTGTTCTTCCCTTCCCTCCTCTCTCTTTCTCCTCTTCCCAAATGCCCCCCCCCCCCCCCACCGAGGTCATGGCCTAAATGGAAGGGATGGACAGACACCCAGACAGGAACGAGGCTGGCCTGCTACGGAGGGCAGCCCCGCCGAGAGCTGGAGGGATTTCCGGGGAAGGTCATTGAGTTCTCAGGATGAAGTCAGCGTGAACGAGGGGAAGGGGCGGAGAGGGGGCTCAGGGGAGAGGAGGCGGGCAGCAGGGGGCTGTGGGGAGCGGTAGTCCCTCCCTGCTTCTGGGAGAGGAGGGGGAGGGCAGGAGCGCCACGCGGACATTTGCAACCCATCGTTCACTTGGTTTCGAGTGTCCAGGGAGGAAGGGTGGGTGCACAATAGAAAGCAGAACAGGCTGGCCTTCTGGGAGCGTATAGGGACCAGCTGACTCAGCACAGAATGTTCTAGGAGCACCCAGGGACTCCTGGCCCAGCCTGCAGAAGCTGGAGACAGGGAAGGCTCGCCTGGGAAATTGACAATCACACTGAGCCTAAGGAGAGGGGGAAGCAGCGAGGGGGCAGGGACAGGTCGCGGGGGAGCCTAGGGCTGTGGGGTGTGGGGTGTGGGGTGAGGGGAAGGAGTGAGAGGGGCCGGAACTGAACTGGAGAACCTTTGAAGGCTTTGAAGTGTTTTGGGAAGGCTTCATTGGGCGTGTGTGCGTGTGTGTGTGTGTGTGTGTGTGTGTGTGTGTGTGTGTGTGAGACCAAGGACAGGGTGTTAGACGAACATAGAAGGCTCTTGAGGTGACCTGTGGGGGAGCTGACGCGTCGGCTGGGATGGCAGAGGGCATGGATGCAGTCCTTTCCTGGGGGGAGGGCGTGGGAGCGGGGCCATGGAGGGCCGGGAGGGAGGCTGGTGAGTCCCCTCTGTCCCTCTCCGCCTTAGGCGATGATCTGAGTGTTTGGAACAGAAAAGCTAAATCCCCGGGCAGCCAGAGTCAGATCGGATAGGATGTAGCTCTGTACTGAGGCCTGTCAATGACACCTGTCCAGCTGGACACCCCATTGTCGGGATTTCCATCCGGGTTTACTCCTGGTGCTATTGCTTTCCGTGGTCAGGGAAGATTTACTGTAGCTGTGACTTTCTTAAAAAATCATAGCTAAGAAATTTAATGGTCGAGAGAATATTTTAAAATGACGACGGAAGGCGTTGGTGCAGTTTCTGTGGATTCGAAGCGTGCACATTATTCAGGGCTCACCTTGGCAGCATTCAGAGAGCGTCAGCACCGCCCCTCACACAGCATCGCCCAAGCTCACCTGACACCGTGACGATCAGGTCTTGTCTGCAGAAGCCAGATGCGCGGCTTGTAATCGGCAGCCTCGCTCTCTTTATAAAATAATAATACGTTTGCAGTTAAGGAAGTGGAAGGTAACCGTGTTTCTGAAAAGCTGCAACAAAATTCCCGTGCTAACGTGATCAGAACATCTGAAGAGAACACTCCTGTGCCAGCATTGTCCAGGTGAAATGCATGGTGGGAGCTGTTTCTCCCCGTGACATGGATTAGCAGCGTGGACACGGGGCCGCTCAGCTCTCGCCTGGCAGTGCTGGCTGCTGGCTGCTGGCTGCTGGCGCTGGCTTTCGTGCTGGAGCCTCCGGTTGCCTTTGCAGCTTTCCTTCCGGAGCGAGAGCTGGGAGCCGCTTAGCCATGTGCCGGGCAGAGGCCGGGCCTGCGCAGTGACGTGCTTCCCTCTTATCTTCCAGACATTACAAGAAGAGGTGCCAGGGCCGCATGCGGAAGCACGTGGGGGACCTGTGCCTGCAGGCGGGCATGCTGCAGGACTCCCTGGTGCACTACCACATGGCCGTGGAGCTGCTCCGCGCCGTCAACGACTTCCTGTGGCTCGGCGGTAAGGCGGCCCGGCGGGGCGGTCAGATGTGCGATCGCGGCCCCTGGTATGTGAAACAAGGGAACACGGAGAAAATGGCCTCCACCCAGGGAGCCTGCGGGGGGCCGTGGCGCCCGTGGCAGCGTCCCGGCCTCGCCTCCTGCCCTCCCCACCCAGGTCTGCGCCCAGTCCCCCCGAGCCCGCTGCTCTTCCTTCCCAAAGTCCCGAGTCCCGTCCTCTTGTTTTTGACGTTAGCACATCTCGCCCTCTGCTCAGAACCCCGCCCCCACACGTCCTTCTGCACCTCGTCCGTACGTCAGCAGGTGCGTGGGTAAACACACTGCGGTATGTCCAGATGGCGGAGCAGACATACACAGAATGACATGCTGCCCAGCCGTGTGGCTCAGTGATTGAGTGTTGTCCCATGCACCAAGAGGTCATGGTTCGATTCCCGGTCAGGGCACATGCCCAGGTTGTGGGCTTAAACCCCAGTGGGGGGCATGCAGGAGGCAGCTGATCAGTGATTCTCTTTTATTACTGATGTTTCTCTCTTTCTCTCCCTCTCTCTTCCTCTCTAAAATCAATAAGTATATATTAAAAAAGCAAAAGCAAAAGGAGTTACCACATAAATATTTAAATCCTTTGTGGTTTTATTTCTGAGTACAGTAAATATCTCCAGCTTTAGCCCACACACACACACACACAGACACACACACACACACACAGACAGACACACACACATACACACCCACACACACAAGCTCTTTGTGATCCTCAGTATTTTCTTAGCTTGTCAGAGTTTTAAGACCAAGAAGTTGGGGAGCTTCTGTGCTAAGGAACGAGATGAGCACGGCTGGTGCGCAGCTCGCAGGCACGTGGCCTCGCCCGGATTCTTAGGTCCTGACCCCTGGCAGCAGCGGGAAGTGCCCTCCAGGGGACCGTGCTGCCTCCGGGGGAGGCATGTCCGCGGGTGTTTGCCCCAAGAGGAGCGGATGCATTTGGGATGTCTGATGTGGAAAGACATTCTGGTCCTGCTTTGGAGGCGCTCCTTTTAAAAGACATTCTTACTGATTTCAGCGAGGAAGGGAGAGGGAGAGACATCCATGATGAGAGAGAATCGTTGATTGGCTGCCTCCTGCTTGTACCCTTCTGGGGATTGAGCCCGCAACCTGAATATGTGCCCTTGACTGGAATCGAACCCGGGACCCTTCAGTCCGAGGGCCGACGCTCTATCCCCTGAGCCACACCGGTTTCAGCTTTATTGATTATTTCTATAGCAGGCTGATGTTTAAGCTGATGATTCTGTGTGGCCCTCGAATAGTATTATAAATGCCCAGATGGCCCTTGGCAGGAAAAAGGTTCCCCACCCCTGCTCCACTGTTGGTTAACTGGCTGGCTGGCTGCCGAGGGGTGGCCATTTCACTCGCGGGTGCAGTCCCTCCGTGGAGCCGGGAGCATCGGGGCAGTTTCCGGGGTGCCAGCCTTGAGGGTGGCACGTGGAAGATGCCGGGTGGCGTGCTCCCGTTTACCACGGAGCCAGCCGTCAGTGGGCGCGGTCTTAGTGGTGAGGAAAGCGGCATTTCCACATCGGGTGTCCTGGTGGTTCTCAGGCTCTGTGATGGGTCCCTGACTGACTGACTGACTGTCCTGTTTGTTTCTGTGCCCAGCTGCCCTGGAGGGGCTGTGTTCGGCCTCTGTCATCTTCCACTACCCCGGCGGGACCGGTGGCAAGAATGGAGCTCACAGGTGCCCCGGGGGCTCCCTTCCCGCCGAGGCCGCCAACAGACACCGGCCAGGTGAGCGTCTCTCCTCGTCGGGCTCAGCGCCGGCCTGAGCAGGCAGGTCACTGTTCCCTCCGCCTCCGCGTCCCGCGGCCCAGTGTTTCAGGAAAGGTCGTGTCCGTGCGGTCAGCCACCGTGCACACGAGACGCCCCCTTCTGGCTTTAGTGAGGGGTGGTCCGTCGGGGTCTTGCGGATCCTGTGAATGGATTGCCGTGATTGCTGACTTCTGGAACACTTGCCTACATCTCAGGGTCTGCCGACCCTGCCGGTCTGTGTCTGGGACCTTTCTGATGGCTGTGCATTTGGTGAGGCGGACCCCACAGGCCCGTTCTGATGGCTGTCCGGGCCTGGGGCCTGTGTCGCATTCTCCCGGTAGTGACATGCTCTCCGTGAGTTACGTCTGGTTGGTCTGTGCTGCTGAGCCCCGATGAAGCTGAGCCATCTGGCAGGGGACACTCAGCCGTGCTTGCTGAATGAACTTAACCCTCCGACCCGCCCTGAAGGGCCTGCCTGTGACGGCTCAGGAGGGGTAGGTCACATGGCATCGGCCACACAGATGGCAGAGATCAGGCTCGACACAGAACTGCAGGCGCCTTTTGTTCTGTGAGACTTTTAGCACATTTCCCCCCAAAGAGAGAGCCCGCAGCAGTTCCCGTGAGTGGGACGGGAAAGGCCTTGAATTCCCTTTTCTGCCGTAACCCGCCGCCATTGTTAGCGAAGAGGGCAGGGACCGCCGCTGTGGCCCAGCCACGGCAGCCGCAGCCCCGCCTGCGTGCCCCTCTGCAGGACAGCTGGCGCGACTCCAACGGCTTTCGGAGATCCTGCCTCCTTCGGCGGAGCTGTTCCTGCCGGTTTGGGAGGAGAGTGAAGTGCGCCCAGAGCGGAGGAGGGAGAACTCCTCTGCTCCCCGCTTTCCCGTGCGCGCCCCCGGAGCCACCCCTCTCGGTGTAACTCCCGCCTCAGCATGTCAAGGCCACGTCTGCTCCAGGAGCTGCGGTGCTGGGAGCTCCGATGCCCCTTTCTCCCGGGAGGCGGGCTCCGCTCCCGGGCGCCGGCAGAGGCCCCGGGGCTGAGGTTGGCGGGGAGACCAGAGACCGCGCTGCTGATGCGGCCAGAGAGGCTCCAGGGACCGTCACGGCAGCTTCACCCCCTTGCTGAACGCAGGCAGAAAAGTTCTCAGCCTTTTTGAAAAACTGCTCTGTCTGCAGAAGAGAAATGTCTTTATGTAGCTTTGCAAAAACCCTCACGAACCTGGGGCGCTTTCCCGTGTGGAAGGCGGTCTCTGGGGGAAGTGCCCCGAGGCCCGTGAGAGCTGAGGTGGGGGGGGGGGCGGCGAGCCCATGGAGGCCGACTCCGCGGCCTGCCTCCCACAGCCAGGCTCCAGGCCCGAGAGCCGGCTCCATCACAGGACACGCACGTTGCTTAATCTTGCAAATGAACTTTCCTGTTGGAAAAATGCAGACGCAGCTTCTACGCACAGAGTGACACAGAGCTGTCGGCTCTGGGCAGTGCAAGGTGTAAGGACAGGGGTCAGCTTCGATTCTGACTGCGGAAGGACAGGTTCCTGGGCTCAGGCCCCTAATCTGTAAAATAGTGTGTTTCTGCTCTATCGCTTCCCACGAGCCTGAAACCCACATCTGAAACCTATATAATCCTATTAACCAATTTGTTTGTACTCAGTCGTGTTAAAGATTATAGATTAAGTACCAAATAGCATTTCCTTCCCCGAAGCAGAATTCAGCAGGTGCTAGCTAAGCGTTTACTGGCTCTGAACATCCTGTTGTGTGTGTGTGTTTTTTTTTTTTTTAAACTAAATATATTTTTATTGATTTTAGAGAGGAAGGGAGAGGGAGAGATAGAAACATCAGTGGTGAGAGAGAATCATTGATCAGCTACCTCCTGCACGTCCCACACTGGGGATTGAGCCTGCAGCCCGGGCATGAAGCTCTATCCACTG